>PVHY01014742.1:0-37736 GCA_004024945.1 Uropsilus gracilis | reverse complement strand
GGGCATGCAAGGCTCAGACCACCCTTTGTAAGGGCATAACCTAGAAACCGTACACGTGATTCTGCTTGCATTGACCTGAGTTACGATCTCGGCCTCTCTTACCTACAGCAGAAGCTGGGGTATTAAATCATCCTAAACAGCCCTGCGCTGGCAGCTCAAAATCCAACCATAGAGAGAATATTGGTGCAAAGCGGGCAGTTTGTACCCTAGGCCCTTAATGATCACCTAGGACCAGGCCAATTCATTCATCCCACAAACACCCACTGTACTGGTGCCAGCGGTGGCGGTCATATGGATGCATAAAGCACACTAATCCCCCATCATCCGCTCACAGTTTAATGCGGTAGAGCTCAAATCTGGCTTCATGTTGGCGTCCAATACCGAGCTACTCGATGTCATGCCAGGACTCACCTCTTCCCAATTAAGTCAGAATCTCTGACGGGGAGACCCAACGATTGGTGTGTCTTAAAACTGCCCAGGTGCTCCGAATGCACCAAGGTTGAAGAGTACTGACTTAGTAGGAGAGAGAGGTGGATTATCCAACAGTCCCACCACAAACAGCACATGCTGCAAGAGAAAAAGGTGCAAATTCTGTGGGGACGCTGGGAAGCTTGTGACTACTTGACTAGATGAGGGCCATCAGAGACTGCAGCCAGGGGTGACACAGGAGCAGACCCTTAGCAGGCCAGGGGCAGTGTGCCAGGTGAGTACCGTTGCCATGGCAAAGTAAGGCAAGAGCGTGGAATGGTGAACTAGTCTTGGAATTCTAAAATAAGTAGCCATCTTTTCTCCAAATTGGAGCAAATTCTAACACCTGGGGACATAGACCGGTCAGGGACTGGCTCGTCGTCCTGAAAGCAATTTCTGGTCTGTGAGTAACTAAATATTGAGTATTTCCTATTCATTCATTCCTTTACCTGGTGCCTATCAACACTTATAGGTTCCTGAGGTGATCTTTGAGGGTGCTCAAGCTATGAACCGATGTGGCAAGGTGTCCTTCTAAAGGGCTCATAGCAAGGCACCAAATTGAACCGATGCCAATTGATCCCCTACTGTACCAGCTTTAACCCTTTCGTTGCTGGGATGTGGGGTGGGGAGTGCTTGCCCTAAGGTTTGGGCAGAGAAAATCAGGTTGGCAGAGATGTACCCTAGGGGCTCAGACAGTCTGGCAAATGATGTGGCGTACAGCTGCCTCCCAGATTTCTGTCTAGCTCTGGGTCAGGGGCCCCCTGGAGTCCCAGAAGCCAGCTACTACTCTAGTCATGGGCATGGCACCAGCCATGCCAAGAGGAGTGAAGCCACCAAGAAAGCAGAGATGGCATGTCAAAGCAGACTGGCATGTCAGAACACTACAGCGCCAGGGGCCTGGGGGGAGAACCCAGGTGAAAAAACAGCGAGCAAGAACAAGGGAGAAAGGAGGATTTGTAGAATTCAGGGAACAAAACACTGTATGTAGCCAGAGCTCCTGGCATGAGAGCATTTGCAAATGTTCCTCTGCAGGGCCTTCCAGCCTTGGCAGTCTTGGACCTGGGCTGAGGTGCAAATCTGCAAGAACCGGACTTCGGATCTCGCTGGAGGTTTCTAGCTCAACCTCTAATTACTCAGGAAGCAAGAAAAGCCAAGCCAGAAATGTGCCCATAATGCTCACAGCTGGCCCAGGAGAGGAGGGTCCAGGCAAGAGCTACTCAAGTCAGGCTTGGCTTTGGCCTCTTATCCATAATAGGAGACCATTGTGTATCCAATCAACTCTCAATTATCCAGGGGCAGAATCTCCACTCTGTGGGTCCCCCCTATTTTTTTTGAGTTCCCTCCAGCTGTCTGCCCTTTGACCGTTCTCCTGCCCATCAGCGTCACAGTCAGAGGGTGGGCAGGTGGGAGAAGGGCAAGGAAGTAAAGTTCAGATCCGTCACTTTCTAGCTGTTCCTTAGACGCGCTTGCGAAAAGGAAAGAATTGTTGGTTAAGCTAACACTGGGTTTATTTGGTGTTTTAATTTATCAGGGCTCTGCCTCATCCTTCATTAGCATGGGTAATTGGTAATTGGTTAAGTGATATTTATTCAATCTGTGGCGCCTCAGCTATTGTATCTGCCTTGTTTCATTTAAAAAATCATCCGCATTAGTAAAAGCTGTATGGAAATGATTTTCTTAATGCACTTAGAGCTCTGCTATTTTAGCATAAAACCTACATCTGCATTCCCTGTTTGGAGAGGGGGAATTTGGAAGTGGTTGGGGTAACCGCAGTTATGGGAGGGTTCATATCCCTTGGAATATTTAAGTAAATTCTTTAAAGTTACATTTATCACTTTTAAGATAAGCAATCCAGATATGAAACGACTTGCATGGGAGTTTATAAGGACTTCTCTGCAGCGGGGGGTGGGGGGTGGAGTTTAGGACATGTAAGGCAAAGGATAAAAGCACATTTTCTATCCCTCTGCTCTGACTGCCCACATACTGTGGACAGATTCATTTACTTACCTGTGTGGAAAAAATAAGTGATTCTTTTCCTTACTGGAATTTTAAAAACTGAACTTGTGTCTATCCAGAAAAAAGTCATTAAGTTTAGGGGAACATTCAAGTTGACAGCAGTATTTTAAATAAAGTCTTACAATGAGGTGAACCAAATCAAAGTCAGAGTGGGTGGCTCCGATCTATAGGCAGGCCACAGTATGAAAGAAGTGACCTTCTAGAATTAAAAGTAAAATTTCAATCATGGTTTCTTTAGTGCTTTTTAGCATGGCTATTCCCTAGTGTTTTTTAACTAGAATGGAGAGACAGACAGACAGACAACAGATAGATAGATCACAATTAACCAAGAAATTAGGCTGAGATGTCATACTTAGCGTTTGGACGAGAACAGCCTGGCGTGAACAGGAGCTGCATGTGAGCATACACCTGCCCTCTGTGGTGCTAACCTTGTCACGACTTGCCACCCGTCAGTCGCCTAACCTCAGTTTCACCATCTCAGGAATGGGAACCATCAGCCCTTCCTGCCTCCTAATATGTGGAGAAGGACCTTGCACAAGAGAGTACTTGGCATGCAGCCTGGGGCTCTGGCATAAGAAGCGCTTGTTAAGTGTTCCCTAGATTCAGGACTTGCATCTCCAGCAGATTCTTGGTGGCCTGCATATTATCAGGAATTGTGAAAAGAGAGCATGTGACAAGAAAGAAACTGTGAGAAGAGAGGCTTTCCATTTCCTCCAAAATAACTTAGAAGCTTACCCGTTTATTAGACTATACCCCGTGAGCCCACCAAGTGCAGCTCACAGCTCTGTGTTGACCTGCAGGCGGGGACATATACTAGATTAAGTCAACTTGGAAAAGTATCTGCACATTATGGACCCAGCATGCTTCCACTGCACCGCTCTGCTGCCCATTATCTGCACTGTTAGAAGTAGTTTCTCGAAATGAGTAGTTTCTTGAAACTTTGAGACGGTCCCATTTCTCAGCTAGAGCAGCCAACTAGCTATCACCAACCACACAAAGCGTCTGGTCTGAGGTGGGAATAGACCTTCACCAGGTTTCACAGTGTATGCAACCGCTGTCTCCTGCTTGGGCATTTCAGAAGCCATTTGGATTACTTTAGATGTCCTACCATGCTAATTAAATAATATATGACTAATTAAATGTCATAAAGCACGAAGTAAACTTGTTAATGTCATGAGAGATCTCTAAAACAACTGTCAAGATGGGCAAATTTGTCACATGTCAACATTTTTAGTTAATTTCCAGGAGTAAATAAGCAAATTTTATTTAAGAAATGCGAAAACTGTCTGGCGATGTGATTAGGGTTCCCTATACTTTGTGCCTGATGAGCCAGTGGCTTCTATGGGGGGCTGGAGAGTCTCTTCTGAATAGTTAACAAACCATTTTTTCAATTAAACATAATGTTATGTTAACATCCTTAAAGAGGTAAATGATGGCGCAGTAAATCCAATTAGAATACATACTTACGACTGGATTCTCTTGCAATTTTCAAAAAGCTGATTGCGTTTTGCATCTTCCCTGCTATTGTCAGAGCGGCTTCAGCCCAAGTCCCTGCACCCCGCCCAGTGTCTCTGTCTCTTCCCGGTGACCTTTGCTGGAAGCGTCCCTGCAGACATCACAAACTCTCACATCAATTTGCTACAATTGGATGTGGCATCTTGCAGCTAATTTGATTTGAGGAGAAATGCACCTGGCTCTGTTTTTTCCCTATAGAATGTGGAGGGAGTTGTGAGTCCTCACAGATGCCATCCACCCGAGGAGCCGGGTGCTTTTCAAGGTCTAAGCAGTTTGTCTTCATCTCCCCAAATACAAGCCATGACAAAGGGAAAGAAGCTGAATTATTGAATGCAAAAGTAAATTAGATTGGCGTCAGGGAGGGAGAAAACGATGCAAAGTGAACTGAAAATAATACAACTGTTGATCTAACTTCCACTCCTCTTTCCTTAAAAGAGAAGCAAAGCCTTTCTCCTTGGCTAACTCTATGTGACTTTCCTTTGTTTTTTTGTCCCATCAATTAAACACAATTCCCCCCCATATCAGAATTCTAAAGAAATTCAATCCTGTTAGATTCAGACTATTTGAAAACTACACAAACATGTGAGTAGAGTTGCTTGTTTTCTTTCAGGTTTCAGGCAGATTTGAGGTTGGAGAAAATAGATAAAATGGTAATGTGCTTAATCTATTATTGATGAATTTAAATAGATCAAGGGGCTGCTTGTTGAAGGAAAAATACAAGTCTCAGACCTCTTTATTCAGTGACCTATATTTTATCTCAATTATATGCCAGATATTGAAAAACAAAATAATCAACTATCAAACCAACCTTATAAATATGATTTACATTGAATAAAGTTAGGCTGAAGGGGGGGGAGGATTACTATTTGTCTTCATGATGTTGAACATCAGGTTTAATTTGTAAGGGTAGATTCCTAGAGATGTAAATGGTGTTAATTGCATAGAACTCTGCAAGGGCCATTCACATCTTATTGCCAGAAGAAGACATACAACATGGCTTATGTAAAGTGGGGGACCTTCTTTGGGAAAATAAATGTTACTTTTAAGAATGAGTCTCCATTGGGTCACAGGTTCATTTAGGTCATTTTCATTATTATTTCATGTTATATATATATATATATATATATATAGAGAGAGAGAGAGAGAGAGAGAGAGAGACAGACTAGGTCTTGCTATGTTGCCTAGGGTAGTCCTGATCCCATGGACTCAAGAGATCCCTAGCCTCAGCCTCCCAGGTAGCTGGGATTACAGGCGCCCTCCACCACACCCAGCTGCTTTTTCAAGACCAGGTCTTGCTATGTTGCCTGGGGTAGTCTCGAACCCACGAACTCAAGCGATCCCAGGCCTCTTTCCTCCCAGTACTTGGGACTATAGGCTTGTATCACCACACCGGACTCTATTTTATTAAATATTTTTAATTGAAAAAACACTGATTTGTAACATTGCATTTGACTCAGAGGTATAGGATCACAACCCTTCAGATTTGTGTTACCACACCACATCCATCCCCAAAACACCATGATCCTCCATCACTGGTCACCGGGCCTCCGGACCCCTTGTCTCCCCACCCCCACCACCTCTCTCTGGTAGCCTGAATTGAGATTGTTTTATATATGAATCCACCGGTAAGGGTCTAATTTCAGATTATAGATATATGCACATACTGGAAGTAATAATGGAGTGGAAATGTGAATGATTTTTGTCAGAAAAGGAAGGAAGCTGTGACTAATTCTAAGCAACAAGAGGACAAGGTCCATTCTGATTTTGTTCCCACCCCCATATCTAACGTTTAATAAATATTTATTGAATTAAAAGTGACTGAACTTTGATAACTTGAACACTCAGTTTTCCTTAACATAAATAAGCCTACTCATCTAAATATGTCTATTCATAACAGCCTGGCCCATCAAGAGAAAACTGAAGGATTTATGTGCCTAGTGGATCATCTGGTGATTTTACTTTGAAAATGGAAAGTCTGTAATCATTGTCATCACAATCCCTTGCATATTCCTGCTTCTGCTTCCTCTGCATCTTAAAGACAGCAGGCTTTACAGGAATCTTCATGGTTGCAGAGATTACAGCCACTGTATTTTAGATTGGTGAGACTGAGAGGTGATGTCATTTCCAACAAAAGGTGGAAGTCAGAGAAGAATTCAGTGCTGAGGAGCGGGAAGCGTCAAGATTCCGGAACTCTCCACAGCCCACAACTACCGCTACCAGTGGTGCTTCCGGTGAGCATCAAGATTTTCTCTGAACTTATGTGAATTTGTAGGTCATTTTGCAACTCCATTTCAAAGTCGGTAAGAGATAAGCATAATAATAATATGGCACCAGCACGGTCATCTCAGATCATTTTCCCTTTGAATTTATTAGAGGCACAATTCATCTGTGAGATCCAATGACCTGGAAGGGAAAATATTCCAGAAGGTTCTTTAACTCTTCAGAGCCTATCACAGAGCATGAATACAGCAAACATTTCAATTGTCAAAAAAAAAAAAATGCAACTACTTCATGAACCCCGAATATAGCAGTTATGAGTCGGAAGAGAGAGACGCATGTAGCAAATATTAAGAAAGCAAAAATAGTGTTGGCTTAAGCAAGAAAAAGTAGATTTCAGTCCGATATTAAAGAATTCTGGAGTTAAACAGTATAAGGTTGATTTAGATAGCAGTTCTGCGATGTCCTCAGAGACACGGGCTATGCCACTATCTCAGAGTGTGACTTGCACCTTGGTAATTAAGGCAGACTGCCAAAGCTGCCACCATCACAGCTGAGTTGAAAGCTAGAAGATAAAGAAAAAGACAGCCCCTGTAAGTTACAGAAGCTATACCTTGCAACCCGTATCCAGTCCAGGCAGCCCACTTGATGAGTCCACGAAATTACTAACAGTCATACATCCTACTTAGCTACACAAGAGATTTGGTAATGTGGCTTTTTTTTTTATTACCTAGGTATATTTTACATCATTGTATACAGCGAAGTTCTCTTATCACCCTATCATCCGTGAACCGTGAACCCAAATGTCCCAAACAAACAGATCCAAAAAAGGTTGTGGTGTATTTATACAATGAAATATTATTCAGTAATCAAAAAGATAAACTTAACATCATTTGCAAGAACATGGATGGAACTAGAATGAATCATGGTAGCGGAAATAATCCAGAAAGAAAAAGAAATACCAGATAGTCTCACTTATATGTGAGGTAGAGGAAATGTAAAGGACTGGAAAAAGTTAAAATGAACAAACTGACAATAGAACTAAAGCATACAGGGAGAAAAGGGTCATACGGGGAGAAAAAAGAGATCAAAATTAGAGTAATGCAGGCTTTTACCCAAGCCTGGAATTCAACTTCTGCTACTAAGGAAAAAAAACAAATGGCTATTAGGCAAAGCAATAGCCACTACATTAGCATATACCTTCCATTAGGGGTTTGTAAAGAAAAATGAGTTGATCCCTCCAGTTAGTCTGTTTCTTCATTTCCTTCACACCCATATCTGGGGTAGAAAAGGAAGAGCAGTGGTTTCTTAAAGCATCAATATCAAAGGCATTGAACAATGAACTACATATAGTGCTGCTACGTGCCAGGCATTATTCAAAACACTATACCTACATTCATTCATCTAATCCTCAAAACAACCCTATGAGGAATGTGCTCTTATTATCACTTCATTACACATAAGATTTTAAGAGACAGAGAAGTTAAGTCACTTCCTTAATGTATAGTGGTCACACAGCAAGTGTATAGTGGAGGCAAGGCTCAAACCCAGGTAGGCAGTCTGACTTTAATATTCTACTCACCAAAATTTCATAACCAACACACAATGGAGTATTACTCATCAATTAAAAATGAGAAATTTAATGAATTTATGGAAACATGAATGTACCTAGAAGAAATCATACTAGCAGAAATAAGTCAAAGAAAAAGACAGAAACCAAATGGTTTCACTAATATATATGGACAACTAAATAAAAGTACACAATGGGGGGTGGACCAGCTGGAGTGGTCGGAGAGGAGATGTGGTGGGTGACTGCCCCCAGGGATCAAAATGATGTGAAATATGTATATAAATAAATTATTCAATTAAATAAAAAATTGGTAACTAAAGACTAAATAATTGAACTAAATTTAAAGATCAAATTTGTAGGTTTTCATAAAAGGCAACATCTTAATCAAAGTATGGGCTACAGTGCAACTCAAGAACTAGATTCCCACACTTTCCTCTTATTCTCCATCTTGTGTTCAACATGTTCTTAACTTATAGTTCCTAAACCATTATTTTTGTATCATCTTTTCATTTGCACTAGATGATTCAAATAATAGACATTCAGAAAACAAGAGAATATGCTCTTTGAATGAAATAACTTTTAAAATCATTTTATTCTCTTACTGGCTTTAGCCTCAAAACTAAATATTTAGAACCTTGAAAAAAAGTATGAATGTGAAATGATAAAAAAACAGAAGAATTCTGTCCTGTGATTCCACTTCATGACTTGCCCAGAACAACTCATAAAGATGTAATATAGGGCTGACAGAATATCGGGCTGGAAGTGGAAGGAAGGGGAGGAAATAGACAGCTAATAGGTGTGGGATTTCTTTGGGGAGTGAGGAATACATTCTAAAGTTAGATTTTAGAGCTGTTTGGGCAACTCTGAGAATACATGAAAAATATTGAACCGCATACTTCCAGTGGATGAGTGTTATATAACAACATGTATATGGCTACATCTCAAAATAGTTTAAGAAAAAATAAATGCAATATAGTTCAGGTCTACTCGAGTCCCTAAGAGTCCTCTTACCAGGTGGCTCTGAAGTTGGATGGGCTAAGGTTACTCCTGGTGACACTCTGGTTGCCCCCTCCTGTTCTCTGCATATGCCCTGAACATAACCGTAAGTGTGAGTTGTTGGCTGTTTTGAATTTGTTCTTCTGTTGACTTTCCTCCATTCTGAGTGGCCTTCCAAACAGGTGGCCACCTTGAATGGCAATGCCAGCTTGAATCCTACAGAAAAGTATTCACTCACAAAATTGCACCTTCTTCTGTGCTCCTCCCATCAGTATAGACACTCAGATAGTTGTATTCCTACTCCCTCTTTACCCCTTATTTCGAGCATAACTCCCTGTTAATTTAAACTTCAAGTGCCTTGAGTCTGTTCCCTTCTCTTTATCTTTGCAGCTACCACCTTCCCCATGCTATCTCAATAAGCTTATTAAACTGATCTCTCCACCCACATTCTTCTTCCCAGGGTCCTATGAATCTTTTGATTCTCACTTTCTAAATTTTTGTTTGGGTGGCTGAAAACTACATTTCTGTTTTAGAGTGATTATAGCTGACAACTGCCCTGTCTGATTCTACCAATAGGGGGCATTAAAGGGAGATGTAAAGAGAGGAGATAGAGCCGGGCATGGTGGCGCATGCCTGTAGGTGGCAGCCTAGGAAGCCATGGCTGGGGCCAGGAATCGCAGTTCGAGTCCCACTGGGGGCACGTAGCGAGACCTAGTCCCAAAAAAATAGCTGGGCGTGGTGGCACGTGCCTGTAATCCCAGCTACCTGGGAAGCTGAAGCTGGGGATTGCTTGAGTCTGTGATACCCCAGGCAACGTGAGCCTGCAGTTCCACGGGCAAAAATAGCAAGACCTAGTCTCAAAAAAATAAACAAACAAACAAACAAATAAAGAGAAGAGATAGCCCAGAACCAGAGACTCAACGACTGACTTAGAATAACCTACCAGCCGATTCTATTCCATGAGTAGGTCCCAAGAAAAACCCTCTACTTAGGCAAATATCAACACAGTTGTAAAAACAGAGAACCAACATTATTGAGGTGGCCATTCTGTACAGCAAACTATACAGGGCATGAGAATAAACATTTTAGGTTTTGCAAATGATGTGGTGTCTGCTGCAATGGTTCAACTCTGGATGCAGCTCAAAAGCAGCCACAGACAACTTGTAAACAAAAAAGCATGGTGTTCGGCTCTCATAAAACTTTATATTTGAAGCAGGTGATGGCTGGATTTCACATGAGGGTGGTGTAGTTTGCCACTCTCTCCTTCATAGGCAGCATGAGCTGATGGTAAACAATGTGGTCACAAAACTGAGCTCATCAGTAGCTGTGTGGGATAGAATCCTAAAATGATAGAGGCCATGCTGTGGCTCTTAAAAAATCAGAAGCAAAGTGAGTGCATCTCTCCTAAGAAGCAGAAAGGCTGTCTGGCAGCAGGGAGGGCCTGAGATAGAGAGGCATAGAAGAGCTAGTAAAATATGGTCTAAGTAGGGGCAAGATAGATAAGGAGCCTACAAAGTCTTGCTCAGCTTATCCAATAAAAAGAAATCAAAGAATCCTAAGAACACACACGAGGCAGACGTCTGAATATACAGTCATATGATCTCCTGCCTGGCTTTGAACTTTGAGCCAATTCTCAGATCCAGAACCCGCAAACTAAAAAAGACATAGGCCCCTGCAGAATGGGAAGCATATATAGTCTTCATTCCGAGTCCTTACCCAAGATGCCATTTACACATGTAACTATATACTGAAATAATGTAAAAATTCAAATTTGGAGAACTGAGTATAGATTCTTTCTGGAAACCAAGAAACATTATCATGGTGGCTCTGTTAGAGTGAGGGAACCAGGGAGCTAAATAAGTCAGACCTAGGTTTGGTGACAGTGAGTCCATTGAGTCCATGGATTCACTGGCTGGTTATTTCCCTGGTCTCCAAATGTATAAAGCCAATGAGCGTACTTGGTAGCTGGCATCTGTATCTGAGTTACTGAGTCAATGGTACATGAAAACTGCCAACATGGACTCACCCAACTGAGAAAAAAAGAACTATCAAAAACAGTGTCATACCCTAGAAAGAATGGTAGTGATTAGTGCTACCCTACAAAAAGTGGTCCCTACAAAAACCAGATGGATTGTGGGGAAGAGCTGTGGACAACTCCAAACTCAACCAAGTAGTGGCCCCAACTACAGCTGTCATGCCAATATAGCATCCTGCTATAGCAGCTTTGTGAATATTTTCTTTTTCATTCACATCAGGAAATGGTTAACTCAAAAACTGTTTGCATTCACACGGAATGGACAAGAGCATATCTTCAGATACTTTCCCAAGGCTATATTAACTCTCCTGCCCTCTCATAATCTATTCCAAAGGGATCTGGACCAGCCTCACAATCTACAAAGCGTCAGATTAGTTCACTTTATCAATAGCATCATGTTTAGCAACTGAATAAGCAAGAAGTAAATAGTCTATCGGAGTCTCTCCTAAGACTCATGTAGTATAGGGAGTGGGAGATAAACCCTATAGAGATTCAAAAGCTTACAATACCAATAAATTTTAGAGAGGTCTAATAATCTAGGACATATGGGTAATTTCTCTCCAAAGTATACCTCCATCTCTAGGAAAAAAAGTCCAGGCCTCTTCAACCTCCAGAAAAAGTATATTCTATGTATTTGAATATTACCCCAACTAATTTACTAAGTGACCCAGAAAGCTGTCACTTTGATAGAGTCCAGAGCAGGATAGGGTTCTGAAGTCACCCTAGCTGTGGTACAAGAAGTAATGCATTTTGAACCCCAGACCTGGCAGATCCTATGCTTGGCTTGTCTCAGGTTGAGGGGCAATTCTCTGCGAGTCTTTTGTGTTTCTGCATGTCTTGTGAGTAATGCCTTATCCTTTGTGCTGGAGTATGTTTTCAGGGATGTTTGGACAGTAATTAGTCTAGGAAGATAAAGATCCTCTCTCCCTCAGGAACAAAGAAGAGGCATGCTTCTTACCGATATAAAAGGTATGGATTTCCTAAACTCAGGGTCTGTCTTCTGAAATGCATCCCACTGTGGATGCAGGTGTGATCTGACTCTCCTTTACATCCCCAGTGGGAATTGGGGCTTGGTGAATCAATATAGAAATGCTGGTATTGGCTACTGCTATAGCTGCGAGTAATGGCCTAAGCTTCAATTTTGACCTAAGAACTTCATGTTTCCTTCCTTCCTTCCTTCCTTCCTTCCTTCCTTCCTTCCTTCCTTCCTTCCTTCCTTCCTTCCTTCCTTCCTTCCTTCCTCTCTCTCTCTCTCTCTCTCTCTCTCTTTCTTTCGACTAGGTCTCACTGTGTTGCCCAGGGTACCACAGACTCAAGTTGCCCAAGGTACCACAGACTCAAGCAATCCCAGTCTCAGCCTACCAGGTAGCTGGGATTACAGGCACCCACCATGGCACCCAGGTCTTGCTATGTTCCCTGGGGTAGTCTCAATTTTTCGAGACCAGGTCTTGCTATGTTCCCCGGGGTAGTCTCGAATCCGTGAACTCAAACAATCCCAGACCTCTTGCCTCCCAGCACATGGGTTATAGGTATGTGCTCAGAACTTCATGTTTTCTATCAGCATCCATGACCCAGAACAGCCTAACTTGTTGGCTTGCAAGTTAGATGGAGACTTAGGATGTTCACAGTTCTTGACGCTGTAATGGGAACAGATGCTGTGAGAAGTTTATGACAAACCTTAATAGAACAGTCAAGAGTATAGACTTCCTCCAGGCTTAGACTGAGATTTACTTTTAAATCACTAACTTATGATTGTGAACATGAAACCTGTTAGGCAAACTGGAAATTCAGGTGCGAGTTGGTAGTTGGTACTTAGTCATGAGATTGAATTTCTAGCAGACTGAAAACTCAGGCAAAACTTTTCAACTGTAGCCTTACGAAGAATTCCTTCTTCTCCAAGAAGTCTTAGTCTTTGCTATTCAGGCATTCAACTGATTATATGTGGGCCACTCACATTATAAGTTAATCTACTTTACAGAAAGTCTACCAATTTAAATGTTAATTGTATCCTGAAAAATAACTTCATTGCACTATCTTGCCCAAACAACTAGGCACCACAGCCTTGCCAAATGAACACTTAAGTCATCCCACTTTCCAAGTTCCCCAGAGGAATGACTGAAGCGTCTTTGTCACTGTGACTCGGTCCAACTTCTCCCTCCTCCCGATCCGGTTTCCCTCATTCTCTTTTTCATATTGTTCCAGAGAGCACCTCCCAACAAGCTGCCTGTATGCAGAACTCCTCTGAGTCTGTTTCCTTGGAATCTCTGGTATTTTAAGAATACTAGATACAATACTGAATATTGAATACTGAACGCTCTAAGAATACTGTTCTTAAGATGCTGTGATCCCATCATGTGCAAAACATGCTACCCATAGTTATTACCAAGTCTAAGTTCATGACTACCTTCCCAAGGCTTTATTGTTACTTTTTAAAATATTTTAAGCCGGGTATGGTAGCTCGTGCCTGTAAGCTTCAGGCTATGAAGCACCTGGGACTAAGGATCTCGGTTCGAGTCCCGCTCCGGGCAACACAGCAAGACCTAGTCCCAAAAAATAGCTGGACATGGTGGCGTGCGCCTATAATCCCAGCTACCTAGGAAGCTGAGTCTGGGGATTGCTTGAGTCCGTGGTACCCCGGGCAACATGAGCCTGCAGTTCCATGGGCAAAAATAGCGAGACCTAGTCTCAAAAAAAAATTAAAATTAAAAAAAATATTTTGAATCACTTAGTCTGTCCTGGAGAGAAATGAACCTATCTTATTATAAAGTGTTGAAAAAGGTTATTTGACTCTAAGAGCAAAGTAATTGATGCATCAAACAGAAAGCAAATGATGGTCTAAGAAAAGAACTCTTAGCTGGCGCAGTGGCACACACCTGTAATCCCAGTGCTGGGAGACTGAGGCTAGGTATCACTTGAGTCCATGGGTTCAGGACAACCCCGGGCAAAACAAACAAAAAAACCCAAAACTCCAACCTAACTTATTTTCCTTTGTCTGCCTTTCTGTCTGAGCAGGAACTGCTCCGAGTTTTAGAGCTCCAAGCTGTCGGTCTGTTCCTCTTCTCCAGGCACATGTTTTGGGAGTATGTGCCCACAGACATTCAGCAGATGGTCTTGGGCTGGACATCTGGAAGTCTCATCAGATTATGGGGCACAAATTTGTGTTAATAGATCTAATTCAGTTTTTGCTTAACTTTTTTTTGGCTGGTTTCAAGACCCTGGGGTCAGTATGTAACTTGGCAAGAGTTTTACAAAAATTGTTCTGAATGTACCATCCATGGGCCAATCTTATACAATATTTTGTTTGTGCAACTCAGACCAGCTGGGTAAAAAGCTAATGAAAGGAATGCAATTAGAGAGGGGTGGGAGCTATATGTGAGTCTTATTAATGCATTAGTCATTCTCTGCGTACCCCCGACCATCCCACATGTGCTGCCACATAATGAGTGTAAGATAACCTTGGGGGAACCTGGCCATCTTCCTTTATTTTCTGATTCTCGACTGTAGAGTGCGTGCTTTATTTGGACAATTACAGGGTAACACAGAAGTAATTGTAGCCACATAATTTCATATTTTTATTAGGACCAGTGTGCTATAAGCCTTAAAAACAAAATATAAATTGAGTAAAGGTTCATCCTAATTCAACCCATCATGTTGAAAAAAAACCTCTTTTTATTGTTAAGAACAGTATAACATCAGTATTTCAGTATTTGCATATAAGAGGCTGTGCTTGTTTCATACTCCTTTATAGCAGCTAACACCCAATTTTCTTTCTTTTTTAGTTTTCATGAATGATTGAAAAGATTTTTCATTTTTTTTATAAATGAGAATAAATCAAGAAGAAAAAGACTAACAAATGACTAAAGTGAGCCAACGATATAAAAAGTCACTAACAGGAAAGGAAAGTTGAATGGCCAGTAAATATATGGAATGATGGCTGGTCTCAATGTTAGTGAAGGAAATCAAACTTCACAACAACAAGATAATGTACTGGCAAATATTTAAAGAATGATGATTCTAAAGATTGGAAGACACTGGTAGCAGGACTGTAAACTGATACCACCATGTGAAAGAGTTGTTAATTTGACCTGATTAGGCTCAAAATGTCTGTGGTCCTACAATCCCACTTCTACATATACACCCTAGACAAGAACACAAGGTCAGCAATGGTCCCTGCAGCATTGTTGGAAATAGCAAGAACAAAAACAATATTGCAAACAACTTACAAGTCCATCAATCAACAAGTGCATAAACCCACTGTGGCACATTTATGTAAAGGAATACTATAAAGCAGTCAAAATAAATAAGTTATCTATTAACTAAAATAAATCTCAAGAACACCTTCATACCTCCCACACACACAATCATGGCAGCCTAAAAAAATTACCGAATACAATTTAGCCAAATTACCATCTCTTCTAAGACTCAGGAATACAAGAGCACAGACAACTGTCCAAAAGGGAATGATTCTGGGTCAGCCAGCCATGTTTGAGTCAGTACAGATTAAAGAATGGGATCATACATCGATTCTAGAACCAGGCTACAGGCTACCAACATTTAAGTCCTGTATCTGCTGTCTCCTATTATTTCCATTCTCTATCTCAGGGTTCTCGTCTATAAAACAAGGGTAATAATTGCAGTAATTTCATAGGACTATTTTAAGTACAAAGTGGGTGTGAAAATTAAGTAAGTACAGGTGAAGTGGTTATGATCATAACTGGCCCAGAGTTGGCCCTAAAAAGTACTCTATTGTTACTAAAACCATTGGCGTCATCATCTTTGACTAGACAAAGGTTATTGGGGGTGGGAATAGAGTTTAGAAAAAAATTGGAATGGCTTATATGACAAATATATAGAGACATTGCTGAAACACACACGAGGCAATGAACACTGAAACAATTTGTCTGGTTACCACAAAGGAAGAATATAGAAAATGGTGCTGGGAAGTGGATTCAGAGATGCCTTTAGTTATAGCTGTAATATTTATATTGGAGAGGTTAAAATCCAAACAAAATAACCTAAAACTTGTATTCTATAATTTATAATAGACTTTTTTCCAGTCTATTTAAAATAATATTTTTAATCTAGTCTTTTAAAACAAGCCAACAACCAAATTGAATTACACAATGTGGTGGGGGGATGGGACAGAGTGGGAACAGTCAGGAAGGGGGGTGAACCCCAGAGATCACAGAGATGTGAAATTTACATATAAATAAATTATTTTAAAAATAATAAAATAAAAGAAACGTTTATTTACAAATCTGAGGTTAGAGGCTAGCTTTGTCAAATTCAACAATAACATTCCCCCAGAATAGTTCTGAATGCCTCTTTCCAGATTTCAGATGAAAAATCACCAAAGGCATAATGATTTGGCTGAGAAAGCTTATCTCCTCTGCTCCCTGCAAGTGTAATAAATTTCTATGACTTTCACTGCTTCCACACACAAAACTCTGAAGTTGCTATTGAAGACTCTAGGTCTGTAACAGAACCATCTGGAAAACTCTGCATGGGTAGAAATCCCATCAGTTACCCGAGCTTCTGTCTTTAATTCTGCCACATAATGTAAATCTTTTCCCTTGAAATCACCTCCCTCCCTCCCCAGTCCATGTGGATGTCATCTAACCCCAGTGGGTTTTCTTAGTTTCTTTAAAAGACAAAAAGAAATTCAAACCCTCCTCTCCCACTTCCAATTATAACAGGAACTCATGCTTCTTGTGAAAAGTTTAGAAACAATTGAAAAATGCAGACCAAATGAAAAGTCACCTATGACCTAATTCAGAAATAATGACCTGTAACATAGAAGCATGATCTTTACCCCAGTTTTTTATGTATGTAGATATTTACATACATACATATGCACACAATTAGAATCATACCATGTCCACTGTTTCACATGGTCTTATTCAGCAACATGTTCCATTTCATTACTTACCTAGAACATCATGTTTTTGTTATGAATAAACCTTTGATTTATATATATATATATAATTTTTTTTTTTGAGACTAGGTCTCGCTATTTTTGTCCATGGAACCACAGACTCAAGCAATCCCCAGCCTCAGCTTCCCAGGTAGCTGGGATTACAGGCACACACTACCACACCCAGCTATTTTTTTTGGAACTAGGTCTCTCACTATGGGCCCCAGACAGGACTTGAACCGTGATCCCTAGCCCCGGCCACCTCATAGGCTGAAGCTTACAGGCACGAGCCACTGTGCCCGGCCTTATATATATTTCTTCTTACATGGTTGTATACCCCACAGTTTTCCTACCACCATATCACTCATGAACCATCACCATGATCCCTTGTTAGAGCATCATTTTTCAATTATACACACACACGCAAGTTTCCAGTGTTGTACACCCTGAGGTTCTCTCACCACCATGTTACCCATGAACTGTCAACTTAATCTCTTGTGCTCATGCCTTCCCTGGTTTCCTTCTCCCTCCCTCTCCCTTGCTGTATGCTTTTGCTCTGCTGCCAGTTTATAAGTTTTAACTTTGTCTTGTCCTTTTGTTTGTTTTCCCCCTATGCCACGTGTGAGTGAGATCATCTCTTGTTTCTCTTCTTCCTGGCTTATTTCTACTAGCATGATTCCTTCTCGTTCCATCCATGTTGCCACAAATGACATAATTCTTTTTGATTGCTGGATAATAGTCCATTGTGTAAATATATCACAGCTTTTTGATATAGCCATCTGTTTTCTGGCATTTGGGGTGTTCTCATATCCTGGTTAGGTAAACAGTCCTACAATAAATATAGGCATGTAGGTGTCCTTTTGAATTAGTGTTTTAATGTTTTTTGGATACACCCCAAAAGTGGATTGAATAGTAGTTCCATTTTCAGTAGTCGAAGAGTCCTCCACACAGCTTTCCCTAGTGGCTGGACCAGTTTTCATTCCCACCAGCAGTGTTTTTATGGGTCAGATGACCCATAATTTATTTAAAGACTCTCACATTGTGGTATATTTACATACGCCTGATCGCCATTTCTGAAAGCCTGAACCAATTTAGGTCCCAATCAGCAGTACAAGAATGCCCATTTCCCTGCTCCCTGAATAACTGCTGAACAAGTGTATTTTGCTCCTCCACAGAAAGATAAGAGGAGACTCTCATTATGACTCATGAGTTGAGAGAAAGGGATTTGCTTAGTTAACAACACTTTTAAGATGTATATCTCCAATACTCTTTTATTACCAGAGAATTTCTGTTCAGCTTTTTCTCTTCAGTGCAAGATGTTAAAGGAGCAGTGACTGATACTGTGACATTTCACAATAATGTTTATTTATCATTTATTGTGTTGAGGTAACCTTGGTTTACAACATGTATGTGACTTAGAGGTATAAGAGCGCTCCTTGGAAGTTTCTTTCAGTAAATGCTGTATTCCCACTCTGTATGCGACTACATCAGCAATGAGGCCTTATTTATCATTATCTCTCTAGTATCTCACACATAAAAGCCTTTCAGGAAATACTTATTGGGATAATGAATAAAAGGTAAAAATCCACATCAAGAAAACCGATGAGCCACGTGTGGTGGCACGCAGGTGTTATCCAAGCACTGGGAGGCAAGAAGCTTGAGACTGCTTGAGTTCATGGGTTGGAGACTACCCCAGGCAACATAGCGAGACTTGGTCTTGAAAAATCAGCTGGGCACCATGGTGGGTATCTATAATCCTAACATCCTGGGAGGCTGAAGCTGGGGATCCCTTGAGTCTGCAGTACCCCAGGCAACATAGTGAGAACTAGTCTCAAAAAAAAAAACCAAACAACCAGAACAGAAAGACAGAACTTATGAAAATTGCTTCATATCAAAGCTGAGCTTCTAAAATAGCATGAAAATTGGAGCTACATACTCTTCAGTTTTATCAAAAAATTAGCAACAATGTAAGAAAATTAAATAAATATTTTTAAAAATACTTCAGTTCTTAATGTTAACTCTCAACTGTTATATTTGTTTTAGGGTATTAGACCTGACCGCACCTATGTGTGATGAGTAAGAGTGAAATAATAGGGAAATACCTCAGTGAGCAGTGGGGACATTTAGGTGTAGCAACGTAACCAGCCTAAGGAGTAGCAACATGTTCAGATGACTTAGGCTGTTGTCCTAGGTGTTTGATCTACACTAAGAACATTCTTAGCTGGGCACGGTGGCACGTGCCTGTAAGCAACAGCCTATGGAGTCACGGCTGGGACTGGGGATGACAGAGTCCTGCCTGAGGCAATATAGCAAGACCTAGTCCCCAAAAAATAGCTGGTTGTGGTGGCACGCACCTGTAATCCCAGCTACGTGGGAAGCTGAGGCTGGGGATTGCTTGAGTCTGTGGTACCCCGGTCAACATGAGCCTGCAGTTCCATAGGCAAAAATAGTGAGACCTAGTCTCAAAAAAAAATTCTTTACAGAAGATGCCAGGGCCAAGGTAGGTGCCCACTGAGAGCACCAACACTCTCTGATGTCAGAGGCAGTGAGGCACTCCAATGTCAACCAGTACAAGTTAGCCTTGACCACATGCTAGACCAAGAATGGCGCCAGATCTTCCCAGCAATTCTCAGACAAGCACAATTCCAGGAATTTCTTTTGAGTGGATTTGTAGCCAGCTCTGGAATGACTATTGAAGCAGCCACAATTGGTGTTCTATATAGCAAAACATATTTTTAGATTCAACTTTCAACTCGAGCCACACAGATATGGGCTCTGGACATTGTCTCCCACATCCTCTTTCCCAGGATTTCTCAAATTGCTGTGGGGCAGGGGTCATGACCTCTATAGAGGAATAGAAAGAGGGAAACAGCCAAGTATCAAGGAGAGTTTTCTTGAAGCTGCTGTGGGGAGAATTGTCTTCTGCCAGTGATTCCCACTGATGCTATTTTGCCAATCAAAACTGCCTCCTCAGGCCGGGCACGGTGGCACGTTCCTGTAAACGACAGCTTATGGAGTCATGGCAGGGTCTGGGGATCACGGTTCGAGTCCTGTCCAGGGCAACCAGTGAGATCTAGTCCCAAAAAATACCTGAGTGTGGTGGTGTGCGCCTGTAATCCTAGCTACCTGGGAAGCTGAGGCTGGGGATTGCTTGAGTCTGTGGTACCCCAAGCAACGTGAGCCTGCGGTCCCACTGGCAAAAAAAAAAAAAAACACAAAAACAGCCTCCTCAATCTCCTCTCCATCTGTCAGTACTGTTTCTGGTTTGAAACTGTTAGGTACTTAGGCATCCTCTAAGTGTTTCACTTCCCGGTGTTTCCAAAAGTTTACCATTCACAGCACACAGAGGGGGTATTATTTGCATGGTGGGCTCAGTAGCAAGACGGCTTGTGCCAGAGGCCTCTGGCCTGCAACACTGCGTCTCTCCAGAGGGGCTAAAAAGTACCATCTCATCATGATCCACATGGAATCCAGTGTATGGCATATGCCATTGAGAAACTGCTTCACAGCGAATGTCTCCCCTAATAATTATCACTTTACGAGCTCTGTATATTATTCCTAGATATAAGCAAGGTCAGGAAGGCAATAACCTAAGTACCCATCAGTGAGTGAAAGGAGAAAGGAGATATAGTGGTACATAAATGAATGGTGGATGGACAAATGGGTAGGTGGTTAGATAGACAGACAGGGATGACTGAATATTACTCAACCACGAGAAAGAAGAAAATCCTGCCTCTGTGATAACTTGAATAAACCCCGAGGGTATTATGCTAAGTGAAATAAGACAGATGGAAAAGACAAATACTCTATGATATCAAATCAACATGACATCTGCCTTACACAATGTATATAATGTTATGTTTCAATTATATGTCAAGAAATTGGGGGGGGAGGGAGGGGAAGCATAGAGTCTCCAAAAGCATTTGCATGATATCATTTGACCTCTTGAGCTACTGCCATGGGCCACAAGAGAATACCATTTACTCATTCATTGGGTTTGTTTAGTGATAGCCTCAGATTCCTGTCCTGATCAGAATATATTAGAACCTCAAATAGAGTGTAACTAGTTAAGGAGATATGAGTAGAGTGAAATATATAGAACAAAGCTGAGAAGATTCTGACAGAACCAAGCAAAGTTACTGCCAGCCCATATATCTGACTAGAAGAAATACTGTAAACCTCTGACATGGGACATGTTACAACATGTAACTAATACCCTGCTCTCTCTGGATGCATACTCCAGATTGTTTCATTTTGCTCCATTGTTTCTCTTCCCCTTCCCTCAAGGAGCTCTCCGATGGCCTATTTTTCCTGGTATTTTTATTTTTCACATTTTTAGTCAAAATGGTAAAATTTTTCTTTTTCTTCTGTACTAGGCCTTCAGAAGATCCCAACATGAATGTAAGAAGAATGATTTATTGCAAGTGAATAATAATAATATGTAAATACTTTTTTTTTTTAAAGAGAGACTAGGTCTTGCTATGTTGCCCAGGGCTGTCTCCAACTCACGGACTCATGTAATTCCTAGCCTCAGCCTCCCAGTGGCTTGGATTATAGGTGTGTGCCACCATGCCCAGCTAATAATATGTAAATACCTTTTCAATTTCATCCACTTAGATCACTATTGTTTCCGTGCTGACTTACTGGTGAGACAGGCAGACACTACTGCCCCAGGATCAGTACTCAGTGTCAGTAATCAGTCAACATCAATTTTAGTTAACACAAGGCACTCAGGCCAGGTGCAGTGGCACGTGCCTTTAATCTCAGCCTAGGAAGGGTGGCTGAGACTAGGGATCACTTGAGTCTGCAGGTTCGAGACCTGCTTAGGGCAACATAGTGAGATCTAGTCTCAAAAAATAGCTGTGCATGGTGGCATGCGCCTGGGAAGCTGAGGCTGGGGATTGCTTGAGTCCATGGTACCCTTGGCAACCTGAGTCTGTGGTTCCTCAGGCAACTTAACAAGACCTGGTCTCAAAAAAAAAAAAAAAAAAAAAAAGATAAAATAAACACAAACACAAGGCACTCATATATTACTAAGAATAGTGATCTTTGGATTTGTTGTTTAGCTATGAGCTCTGTTCTGTGCTAAGTGATGTCAGTTAACTTCTCCAACTATCATGAGAGGTAGGTGTTCCAGAGGTATTTTTACTACCTGCCTTTAGTGACAGAAACCTAAAACTAAACACATGACTATAAGCAAACCTACATTTCCCATGGTCCTTTGCAGTCAATTGTGGTCACATGACCAACGTCTGGCCAATGGGATTTATTTTATTGCTTTTAAAACTTATTTATTGCTATTGAAGTATCATTGTTTTATATCCTTACGAGTGTTTGGACAGTATAGGATCCCCCACCCCTCAGGTGAAGTCACCTCAGCACTGACACCCCTGAAGTACCCATGGTCCTACATCAAAATCTGCTCTGCTCCCCTCACCCTGTCTCCCCATTCTCACCCCAGTGGGATTTAAACAACTTCCAAGTCAGGCTCTTAAAGGAAAAGTAGTGTGTCTCCACTTTTCCTTTTTCTTCTCCCTTGACTTAATGGCTGTAACTGAAACTGTCATGTGATCATGCAGTGGGAGCCCAGAGTATATGAACTCATGTGACAAGGAACAAAGCTGTATCTCTAAGTCATATTTTGAGCTAACCCCCCTCTCTCCACCCCTTGCACCCATCCTTCCCTTCCTTTCCCTACACACACAACAAAAACCCAACACATATCCTAGTGAAGGCAGTAGGTATTCTCACTTTTCCTGATGGGGACATTGATGTTCAACCGTTGAGTTTATGACAAGTTCACACAGCCAGTGAGTGGTAGAGCTGTGATTCAGAGTTCGACTGATGGCCAAGGCCATGCTCAAACAGACTCAAGGTCAGACTCAAGCCTGCTGCTCACTTCCCTCTTGCTCCATTGCTAAGTTTCCATCCCATGTATTATCATCGCATGTACAATTCTCTTTCCCATTCAACTGCTTCCCTAGTCTGGACTTTGCATGAGAATGCAATCACAGCCCACACCTTGTGCCAACAACAGCGAGATAAGGGTCCTGGGGTGCTGGGATGTGCAGGAAAGCAGTATTAGCACGTCAGCTTGTGGTGGCTTCTTTGGCTTGAGAAGTCAACTTAAGTAATGTGTAAAATAGGGGTTGAGGTGGCTGCTTCTACCCCCTCCCTCCATCAGAGGGTCACATGTACAGCAGCAGGGCCCCCACAGAATGCTGTCCACAGCTGCTTGCAGATGGCATTCTGCAGCACGTTGTAACTCATGTGCCCATTTTCATAGAGTACCATCGCGTTTTCCAGTTCTTAGCTCTGATTCAAATTTTTTTGTTTTCTTTTTGTGGTTTTTTGTTTTGTTTTGTTTTGTTTTTTTGAGACTAGGTCTCGCTATTTTTGCCCGTGGAACACAGGCTCTCGTTGCCCGGGGTACCACAGACTCAAGCAATCAGCTTCCCAGGTAGCTGGGATGACAGGCGCGCGCCACCACGCCCAGCTGTTTTTTGGAACTAGGTCTCGCTACAAGCCCCAGGTGGGACTCGAACCATGATCCCTAGCCCGGCCACTTCATAGGCTGACGCTTACAGGCACGAGCCACCATGCCCAGCCTCTCTGATTCAAATTATGATGGCCTAGCTGGGGGTGGTGGCGTGCATCTGTAATCCAAGCACTGGGAGGCAAAGAGACCGGGAATCTCTTGAGTTCTTGGATTTGAGACTACCTGGTCTCAGAAAAGCAGCTGGGCGCAGTGGCGGACCCCTGTAATCCTAGCTACCTGGGAGGCTGAGGCTGGGGATCACTTGAGTCCATGGGTTGCAGGATCAGGACTACCCCAGGCAACATAGTAAGACCTAGTCTCAATCAATAAATTATGATGACCTGTAACAGTTAAAGCCTTTGAAAATTAGGGGAAATTTTTTCAACAAAAATTTCAATAAAATGGAGAAATACCCAAAAATACATATTCTCGCCTTAACTCAATGAGAAAGTGGAAATACAACTAAAGTGAAGAAATAATATGCAGGAAATCATACTAATGAAGCACCACAATTTGAAAATGTCAGAATTACACTTCTACTCCTGGAAAGGTTCTTAAATTGGCTACAACAGGGAGTTATTTTAAAGGGGAATGATCTAATCTGATCTAACAAATCAGCAAAGCAATTTTGTTAAACCATCTTTTTCTTTATTGAGGTGATATTGATTACAACACTGTAAATGATTTAGGGGTCTGGGGTCACACCTCTTCAGTGTGCTTTACCACACCACACCTACCACCAAGGCACCCCTAGTCCTTCAGCACAAGCTTTTGAGCCCCTCCCTGCCTTACACCCACTCTGCTGGTAGCCTCTGTTCTGTAGTCAAATATATATTCTAGGGCTTATTATGGTTTGGATTTATCTGTTCCTTTGTTTCTTTATATTCCATCCACAAGTGAAATCATTTGTCTAACTTGTGTTGCTTAGCAACTTTGAAGTTATCAAGAAATTATTCTATTTAAATATAGATTTACATATGATCAAAATATGAAAAACAACAACCCTCACCCTAAGTATATGTTGAACTTTGAGATACTAGCTAGTGATAGTATGAAACCACCACAAATTAGCAACATATTTTATACTATAGGTAATTTCCTTTATTTCATCATGCTAAAATTTTTACTTTGTGTGTGTATTTTAATTCAATAGTAGTGTATAGTGTATAATTATATATACATATTTACTATATGTACATTTACAATAGAGTATATAAGTACATTTACTATAGTGTATATAAGTCTATACTTATAGAGTATATAAGTACATACAATTAGTATATACTCACATATAGAGTATATAAGTATATACAGTTACGTACATAGTAAATAATATTTGTATATATGTGAATATTAAGTACATGTCACTTGTAAGTGAATATATATTTACACATAATGCATGTTTAAAAATATCTTACTGACAAAGAACACAATCAAAAAGGTTAATCTACCCTAGGTGAATAATGATAGTAGCAATTTCCCAGATAGGGGGTGAGCATGTCTGGCCTTAAGATTAGACAAACTCAAGGCAATCATACACCCTTGACATCTAACTATAAAACTGAGGCAACCACAAGGACACGCAACAGGTGAGGGCAAGGAAGGGATGTGAGCCAAGGAAAGTGAGAATTATTCAAGATTTATTGATACTGGACATAGAGTGAAAACATACAATTACAGCGGTTTGAACCTATAACCCCTAAAATAAATAAGGTGTTATAAACCAATATTGACTCAATAAATGCAATCAGGAGAAAGTAAAAGAGCTAAATGCACAAACTCAGTGAACAGTTAAATACGAGGGAATTACAATACATAAGCCCTTAATTCTTGGTCTTGAACACATATTTCTTTCTATATGTTAGATTTTTCTCAATGTATTACCCTGTTAAATCATGGAATTACATGATTTCACATTGGACTAGCACATATTGGATAAATGGAAGTGGGTTACAATGAAATTTCTGGATGATAAGGTACTGTGCGTGTGGAAAATGTCAAATCAAGATTTTGTCATTTTGTGTACAAGCAAGCATTGGAAGCATCTTTGAAAAGTGCATTTTTGCCATTTAATGTATGTCTACAATGTGGGAGAATTTTGTCAATATTCTAGTTAATCCTTGCGACAGTAACAATAAAATATTTCCTACAAATTGTAGTGGCAGACATTGTATTAAGCACATTGCAGGTATTGACTCATTTTTTTTTCTCACATTAACTCTCTGAGGTAGATAATCATTAACTCCATCTTCCAGATAAAGAAACTAAGCAAAGAGAACTTAAATATCTCAGGCCAAGCATGGTGGCACATGCCTGTAAGCAGCAGCCTAGGAAGCTGCGGCCGGGGCCAATGATTGTGGTTGGTGTCCTGCCAGGGGCACGTAGTGAAACCTAGTTCCAAAAATATATAGCTGGACATGGTGGCGCATGCCTGTAATCCCAGCTACCTGGGAAATTGAGGCTGGGGATTGCTTGAGTCTGTAGTACCACAGGCAACGGGAGCCTGCAGTTCCACTGGCAGAAATAGCGAGACCTAGTCTCAAAAAAAAAAAAACAAACAAACACTCACTTCATGCTTGAAGCCATGTTGCTTCAGTGCTAGCGACCTAACCAGGTGCATGTATGTGTTCTATTTTATAGATGCATAAGTTGAGGTAGTAGGTAATAAAATCAGGACTTAAACTCATTCTAACTGAATCTCTGCCCATTCCATCATACCCTGCTGATTTCCAAATACCAACATGTGAAGACTTAGTTCCTATGGAAAGTTGGGAGGGTAACACCTTGCTAGTAAGTCCGCTCTTTCTAGAACTGTGACTAGGAAAGACCTCAGCTCTGTCATCCTCTTAGTATTTGCTTTGCTTGTAGCAGTCAGAACAGTACTGCTCAGTGACTTCACAGGTCAAGAATTAGTATTTATTTCAATCTTCAGTTTTTCTTATTAAGATACATTTTATCTAGTCAAATGGATATTAACAGCTGCAAACTCAAACCATGTAACTGAGCAGCTACAAAAATCCAGATGTCTCTCACTGAGTTCTCCTCCAATGTATAACCCAGGGCCTGAATCTTGTCACCTGTCACCTGCCAGCATCTGTGTGTGGTCCTAAGGTTCCAAGGATGCAGCTGAGGGGACAGAACCTGAATGTGTTCTTGGGCCAGGCCTGGAAGTAACCTTTATTACACCTGCTAAGAATGCTCCATCAGCCAGAAGAGCAATGAGCACACCTCACCAGAAGGAAAGGAAGTTCCCTCCTCCCCCACTTGAACAGACAGGCAGTCTTGCCACTATGATACTCTGCAAAAGGCAGAGGCACATTTAAACAATACCTGAGTGACAGATCCTCTTTCATCCTTAATAATGTGCCTTCAAAGACTTCTAAGAAATTAACAATTAACAAGAATTTGACAATTAATGACTGATCATATTGTATGTTGTTCAAGTTAACAAAACTATCTTTCATTTGTAGTGATTTATACGTGAATGATTTTTTATTTCAAAAGTAATTCAGGCCAATTTTTCCTACAATGAGACAGAATTGAGTAGTGTAGATTTTTCATTTTAAAAGAAACCTAGCAATTAGTGCTCCTTTTGCAAATGAGAAAACTAGAAACAGAGAGGAGGGGAGGTTTGTTCAAGGTCACACAGCGACTGTCTGAGGTTTCCCGACATTTCCATGGGCATTTCTGTGTTAGAAGCTTAACTTCCACAGGTAAAATGTCCTTCAGGTCTAAATATAATTTGAACCGTTCTAAAGACTCATTTCTCCTCTCCCCCCCATTTCTTCCCATTAGGGAAATTACTTTTACTCTTTGTTCAAGGAACTGACATCGCAAAGGGCAAAACAGCCAAAATAAAAGAACTTAAGAATTCCTTTTATCCATAGCAGAATCCCAGGAGCATTCTGTTCTTTTTTGAATTCAAAAATAACTTGAGCTCCCTTTCCTTACCCCATAACTTCCTGAGAATGAATAAAGTGGTAGGACCTGTTGAGCCCACATTTTTTTTAGAGGAAGATGAAATAGCTACAGTGACTTCTATAGTAATTCCTACAACATGATTCCATCTTCCTTTTTTTTTAATCACCGAGTAGCATTCCATAGTGTATCTATACCACATCTTCTTCCACTCGTCCACTCATCTGTCCTTGCGCAATGAGGTTGTTTCTATAAATTGGCTATTGTAATACTCTCCCACATACCTGGCAATGATACTCTATTGACTAACTCACTTTCATTGCCTGGACGCTGGCTGTAACACCCCATTTTGTCTTCCTCATTGGAGGAAACATGGTTCAGAGCAGCAAAATACAAAAATGGTTCAAATTTATTTTTAAGAGAAAATTTAAAATCACTTATTTCTTAAGTCAAAAAGAAAAAGAGAAATACAGGATGATCTCACTTATATGATGGATAGAGGGAAAAACAAACAAACAAATAAGAAAAAATAAAAACAACCAATAGGACTGAACAATGGAGCGAAAGAGGAGGGGGAAGAAGGCGGGGGAAGTGAAGAGCACAAAAGATCAGGATGGTTAACAGGTGTTAGTGAAGTGGGAAAACCCCTTGGTACACAATAATGCAATGATATAATATAAACATAAATATACATATATATGCAAATTTTTTAAAATTGTAAATTAAATTAAAACAAAAAAAGAACAACCATCACAGAGATAGTTGACATCCTCTGGATATTTCTTCTATCCTATTCCCCATTACACATTCCCAGAAATAATAATTAGTACACTGGAACTGATATTTGCCATGCAAATATCATGGTATTTGAAACTTTTAAATCATACATCAGTTAATAATATATTATTTTGCATGGTTATAATTTTGTAATCATGGTATTGTACTATGTATACCTATCTATGTAACTTGTTTTCCCACAAATTTTTTTAATTATTAAAAAAATGCTTAAAAATAAATAAATTCACTTATTTCTCTCCGTAGTATTCACTTCAACTTACTTTTGAACACATTTCACAATTTAAGACATCATCTGAGCCAGTGACCTCATTTCACAGATGAGCAAAATGAAGCCCAGCAATGCTGAGTCATCTCTTCCAACTAGACTCTCTGCCCTATGCCTCTTTTCTCCACCAGAGGTTTACAGTGTGGTCACTTTTCACTGTAGGCCCGTCAAACAATGAGCTAGTTCTATCAGCAACCCAAGCCTTCGTGATAGGACCCAGATTTACTCTTAGGAAAGTCTCCAATTTACTCAAAAAGAGTCACCTGAGAACACATTTCAGGTCCATTTGGCTTCTCGGTCTCATGTGCCATGCCGCAGTGATGCAGACCTGTGGAGATATGTCTGTCTGATTTAGCAACCTAAGGTCTCTGGCTCCATGAAAGAGGTCCAAATGAGAGAACCCGGGGGGTGTAGCCAGACAGGTCTCCCATTTCCCCCATCCCTCATTTAGGCAGATGGGGGCTGGTAATAGCTACTTTTCCATGGTGACTTGGGAAAGAGACGGTTTGGAGTGGAAGAGAAAGTTAGGAGCTGCACTTGGAGAGAAAAATATGGAACCCAGTGACTTTTGCCTCTTGTCTGTCTTCCCTCCTTTGCACAAATATAGACAAGAGCGTTCAGTGATGAATGGCGGCACAGGCGCTTCTGAGTTCCACGACACTAGGGGGCACTCTGCTCAATGTGTTTTATGAAAATGACCCCTAGGTATCCCCTGTGTGGACTGTAACCTTATGCGTGGCTGAGAGAAGGGGAGATTAAAGTTTTTCACTCATAGCTATCATGTTCCTCCCTAGAGAAATGGGTCCACCACAGAAGACTTTAATTCTTGCTCTGTTATAAAAATGATTTAACCCTTCCACAGCAAAAATCATAATTAATTTCTTCCAGAGTTCAGCTAACAAAGTCTCAGGCATCAGAAGCCAAAATCCCACTGCCAAAGGTATCCAGCCCTATGAATGCCCTCACAAGTCTTCGTTCTTATTTAAAACTACCTTTGATAGCCCACAGGAGTCTCTTGCTACAGGCATAAATTATAGATTTCTAGGAATACAGCTTTTCTCTTCATTGACTGCCATTTCCAGGAAAGACTCTTTTTTTTTTTTTTTTAACTTTTACTGCACTCAATGGAAGTCTTTCTGCTGACATGGTCCATAATTAAAAATCAAAGTAATAAAGTGACATTCTCAAATTTGAATACTGGGTACAAAAAGCTTAATTGCCAGTCCTCCTTGCCAAACCGCACAGTGGCTCCAACATTAAGTCACAAAGATTTTCAAGAGAAAGATTAGAAAGGACTTTAAAAGTACACACATTTAATTTTATTAGAACAAGTTTTAGAACCGTAAGACAAGCTGCAAATACTGAATGTCAATTTATTTTCCTTTTCACATTTTATTTATTGGAAAATCATTTAACAGTCACTCCTAATATCCAACTGGGTCTATAATTGTTCAGAGGTCTAAACTAATAGAGAATGTCATTAAAGTGTTCTGGATTGAAGGTGCTTGTTTTTATGATGATATATAAAAGTGAAGACATTACAGAAGCTTCTAGCACCT
This sequence comes from Uropsilus gracilis, assembly GCA_004024945.1. NCBI lineage: Eukaryota > Metazoa > Chordata > Mammalia > Eulipotyphla > Talpidae > Uropsilus > Uropsilus gracilis. The sequence goes on along the minus strand of PVHY01014742.1, from coordinate 7,927 downwards.
CAGTTACCAACACCCAGTGTCTGACATCATTAAGAGAGCAAGGAGTTATAAAGAAAACTATAATTTCACAGCTGCCTCAAGCCACATTTGTTTACTATGTCACCCCCTTTCCCACAGTATCAATTCAATTAAATGATGGAAGAGAGAAAAGTAACATTCAACAAACTCTATTTTTATCTTGATGTCCAAAATTTCCAAAAACTAAAAGAAATAAATATCTCCTGTGGCAAAAGATTTACCCACAACAAATTAGATTTTTGGTTAAGTTCTACTTTTTTCCTTAAGATTTTACTGATAGACTATCACAGACTTCTGAGTATAGATAGTTGAGCCACATAAGTCATTGAAGTTAATTTTAAGAAAGAATTGTGACTATTTTGTACCCTCTATAACAATATGGACAGTAAAAAGTTCAGACTTTTCATAATCTGAGAAGTCATAATTATCAAGTTTCACATCTTCTTAGTAAGTTATCTTGATGAAGAAGAAAAATTTAGGTTTGTTCCTAATGTGTTTTTTTTAACTGCAATTTTGGGAAAATGATTTTATTGAACCACACGATATAGCAGTTCAAATTGTTTTTATTTCAAGCACGGAATCTGTATTAAAAATAACACAGTTTCATGTCTTTTTCTCCTAGCACAAGGGAAAAAACACATTCCCTAATATATTTTCTGGGTGCACTCTCTTTGTAATATTTCCTTTGCAAAGGTCCTGTTCATATTTGTATCTTATTACTTTTCTTATACTGGATTTATTGATAGTTTCTAACAAAAATATGATTTCAGTATATTTACTGAACAAAATTCAATATAACAGACCCCAATTCAATTTTTTTCATCAAAATGGAGAACAATAAAGAAACTAAAGTCCTCAGTTCAGACACATGGCATCAAAAAAACTTATATTGTTTAAAGAACTAACTCAATAAGGAGGAAGTGATAGATATTACTTAAAGAACAACATTACCTTTGCTTATTTATCTATGTTTCTAATAATCCTGTCTCTAACTTAGTAAGCGACAAACATTTTTGGTGTTCCTGTGTTATTGAATCTCACATAAATACAGTCGTTTTCTAAAAATAGGAGAAAATTGTGATTATGCATTTCAAGGGAAGCAGGATTCCTATTTACTGTTAATCATCATTTTATGTTTTCAAATTGAAGATAATTTTTTAAAACCTTCTGAACCTGCTTCCCATATTATTTTGCTATCACGCCAGTGTTTTACATAAGTTAATCACATCTATGCTTTTGCATGTTTACAAGTTTGTAGTCTGAATTTCTAATGCCCTGCTTTTGGAGAGTGAATACAGAGGGCTTTCTTCATTGACCATTAGGTAAAGAGTTGAAAAATAACTTCGGTTTACAATAGATTTTTAGTTTAATGGCTGGGTGTATTCATTATTTACCTGTTTTTGGTCTCTTGTGTATCGCCTTGTGATGATTATAGTTGTTTTAAAGATGATCCTCATGTTGGGTCTATTGCATCATCCTGAGATCTAGTAATGATTTTAGATTCTCCACCTAAATTACAGGGCACTTTCCACTGAAAATGGTAAACAATATTACAAACTAAAAAAAAAAAGAAGTAATCTGATTTCTGGGAAGAGGGAGACCAGTGAAAGATGTGTGCTTTTATAAGGATGGACAATGGAAAGCAAAATAATAACTCCTAACTTTGATTGTTCAAATATATTCTGCAGTACGGAGAGCTGCATGCAGGCTGGAGCAGGCATGGGGCAGGAAGGTTAAGTAGAAGAGAAGGCACAATACTTCAGATTGGCAGTAGACTGCAGCAAGAATAATCTAATCAAAACAAAATTAAATTATCTAGTCCCAGGGCAGGCTTCTGGGACTGCTGCATTGAATGCTAGCACAGCTCCTCCTAGACATTTTTCCCCAGTCAAACTCACATGATGAATGCAGATGAAATTTGAAATATGAAAATCTGAAATAATTTATGGAAGTTGTCAGAAATTTGGCCTGCTTGCGGTGTAATTTCCTCTGAGACGAGGCAGGCCGGCTCACTGCTGCAAGACTCGAGCGGTTGCTGGTTTTCCACTGGATGGCTCAACCCTTTAAAATGCTCTTCCAGACAAATTACAGCCCATTACACACAGCCTTGCACCATGCCATTATGTCAGAGGAAATCTTTTTTCATTTGCACAAATTTGCTTGGAATTCTCATATTTATTTGAGCATCCATTATCGAATCTGAACATTGAATTATCCACAATTATTTTCTGGGTACGCGGATGTTTGTGTATATGGAATAGATGGTGACTGCGGAGCTATAAAAATATTACAGTGTGGCTGAAAACCCCACGTACTTTGCAGCTATGTTACAAAGAGCATTGTTTGACTGTTGAAAGAGAATTGACTTTTGCAGGGATATTTACAAGATTCATTTTCTTTTGGAACATCCTCGGAAGGAGACTACCTCTGCTTTTAGTGACACTCTCTCTGCTCTGTGATTTGTAAGAATTGCAAATTATTTATTACACCTAGGTGAGGAGCCTCTCCTCCCTCCCTCTGCAATTTGCTGTTTGAGGTCATTTTTATCTTAATCATATATTCTTGAACAAAGCAGCTCGCTGGGTTGCTGCAAAGAATATTGCTTTCCCGAAACTCATTCCTCTCTTTGTTATTTTTCTCATAATGTCGCCATGGCAAAAGTGGGCTCTGCTGCTCAGAAACCCTGTCATCTAATCACAAAATGAAACAACTGTCTGAAAAAGTTAACAATGACTTTTACCTAACAAGCGTCATACAAATCCTAATGACCAGAGGATCTGGATTCCGGCTCTTCAGTTGTAACTGTTCTTTAGCATAATAAATCTCTGCTTTACGTAATATTTCTAAATGGAGTGCACAGTACTTCTCAATATTATTTTATCCAGTCATTCAGGCTGGCATCTAAATGCCTCGTCAACCTTTCCAGTGACTAAATAATTAAATGCTCTATATTGACTTGTTGACATTTCACTCCTTATGGGAGGTGTAGCTTCAAAAGGAAAATGCAATCATTCTCCAAAGCCAGCTTTTATTTTCTTGAAGGCTCTGTACCTAGGTAACACAACTTGAAAAAAATCCTAAGGCACTATATTCCTTTCATATCTTGCTCTGATTTTATAAGTTCATTTCTACAGCAAAATCAGATGTGCTTTTCCATATAGGATTCATTTTGGTGGAAGAATCGGTAGTCCTCAAAAATCAAGGTGAGTGAATGGCTATGTTTACCACCTATTTTTTCCAGCCCTGATACATAAACATTACCATAATATACTTTTCTAAAGAAACCAGAACTAGATTCTACATGGTCTAAGTAGTGGCTGCCAGATTTAGGAACACAAACTTGATCATCGAAGTCTATGGAAAAAGCTCGATTCTTGGATAACATCAAAGCAATCGCCTTCCCTATTTCAGCCTTGCAGCGCTGCATTCAACTCCTGCATGATCCACTATGGGGCTGATCCATGTCATAGCCTCCCCAGCTTCTCCTTACTGCAGGAAACTTTGTAATAGCACTCAAATAAATAAAGAAACTGGGTTGGAGATTATTGCTTTCATTGTGCTATTGTATATGTGTATTATATAGTCCCTCCATAGTTTGACATAATCAGTTGAATGTGGGACAAGACAAATGTTGTATATGACAGTGGGGTAGTATTGAAAGATGACCCCATATCTAGAGGGCTAAGAGTTATGGGTGCATTGATAGCTGCTACTAACATTTTGAAGCGTGGCTGTTAAATTTTGCCTGCTGGCTTCTGGCTGGAGGCCGGCCTGCCTGGGCAACAGAGCAATTGAAAGGAACTGCAGGCAGCTTTTTTTGACTATACATCAAGGAACTTTGTTCTTCCTTTATTATAATTGACCACTGACAGGAGTGGCTTCTGAAGAAAGCAAGGCAAACAAGGGACACTGAACACTTCCCAGAGCATCTTTGTTTTGCATTTTATTCACTTCAACGAGGCACTTTTTTTTTCTGTGAAGTAACTGTTTAGATTTTTTAAAGATACTTGTCTAAATCAGAATATATCAAAAATCAGTAGAAAGGCTGAGCATAGATAAAACATTTTTGTAGGATTGGATAGGACCTACTGAGAACATAGTTTAAGGAGAAAATGATGGAAATACTGTTTCTTCTAAAAACCAATGGGAAAACTATATAATGAAAAGAGTCACAAAAGTGTATCTAGAATATCTGAAAGCTAGACTGTGAGTGACACTTATTTTCAAAAGCAAAAAATAGATGTATGGTCTCTGAAAACATGGGGAATGTTTTATATGTGCAAAGGAAAAATGAATCATATTAACATTAAGTTTCCAAGTTTGAATGAATATTTAAAGCATTGCATGGCTAAGGTCTTTGCAAAGCATTACTAATGACCAACCTCTTTGACAAATTAATTTGAGAATACATTTTAAAGGCTGGGAAGAATTCCTATAATTCACAAAGATGGATAAACATCTTTGACACCAAGAGTCAAACTTTTATATATTGCTGCTATGTTCAATTTAGTGATCTTAAAGCTTTAGCAAGAGGTCCAATGAATTTAGACTTAAGCTAAGGCCATGAGGTTTCTTTATTTTTATTTATTTTCATCATAGAAGATTTAAAAGATCAAAATCAAAAGAATACGAATGCAACTATGTACACTCTCACTTAAATATACATATAAAACCCACCTACATCACTATCAAACAAATGTACCAAAACTATAGCCATGTAAATATCAAACAGCAATACCTCTTGCTTATGAAACTCTATAGTCACATAGTTATGTAAATCCCAATGTTTATGAAATTCCATCCTACACTTGAACAAATGCAATTTTTCAGTCACTTTAAATCGCTATTTTGTCATTTCTTTCCAGATTTCCCTAGAGATGTAGTAAGGACTATGCACATAAAAAGTTTCATCATTTTTATTCCACAGCCAGCCAGTTTTCAGGAAAAGAGCAAAATTTTTCACTGTGTACTTTAAGCAAATAAAATATTTCTGGAAAATTATAAGGAAATAGCTATGCAAATATGTGCATGACCTTACTAATGATGCTGGGACAAGCTAATAAAATATTATTTACCGTGAAAAGAAAATTAAGTAAAAATTCAACCCCTGCAAAATTTAAATGCAATTTCAGGCTCCTATTCTTGACCTTCCTTAAAACAAAGTAAATGGGGAGACAATAATCAACTAGATTCTTTTTTAAGTGAAAAACAAACCTTGAATTAAAGTGGGAGGAGAAGGGAAATAGAGACATATTTCACATGTTTAGTAGATTTTTTTTAATTCCCTTTCAGGAAATTTTTCTCATAATTAACGTTTTATTATGATTATGGCAAAATATTCTCTAACTACAAATAATTATATGTACCTAAGTTAATGCAGGGTTATTTTCCTATATCTCCCTGCCTTAAAATTATTAAACTTTTTAATGTTTATATACAAAAGTGCTGGTTCACTCATCTGCACAACCCTACTTTATAATTTTTCTTAAAATTCAGTTAAACAATAAGAACTCAGAACAGTAAGAACTCAGAACAATGAAACAGTAAGAATTTTTTCCCATATAGCAGCTAAAGTCCACCTTGAAGGTGTTTCTATTTCCAACATTTATTAGAAGATAATTGCATAAAAATTAACTGAGTTTCCAGTAATTTCTATCAGCAAAGGCTCAACGGATTCCCATGACAGCTGAGGAAGTTCCTTACCCTCAAAGTTTCTAGAACTCTCCATCAGAACTTAGACCAGCCGGGAGTGGTAGCGCATGCCTGTAAGCAGCAGCCTAGGAAGCTACGACCAGGGCCAAGGATCACAGTTCGAGTCTCGCCAGGGGCACATAGCGACACCTAGTCCCCAAAAAATAGCTGGGTGTGGTGGCGTGTGCCTGTAATCCCAGCTACCTGGGAAGCTGAGGCTGGGGACCGCTTGAGTCCGTGGTACCCCAGGCAACATGAGCCTGCGGTTCCCAGGGCAAAACAGTGAGACCTAGTCTCAAAAAAAAAAAATCAATAAATAAGAAAAGAAAAGGAAAGTTAGACCAAATTTGGAGGAACTGGATTCATAGAGATATATGTTCATAGAGACATATGCTTTACAATACCTAGTATTATAAAAATCCTTTTAGGGGAAAAATTTTTACATTCACCAATGTCTATGCAGTCAAATTATAGGGGCTACTACTGTCTCAGTGCTACAACACAAATTGACAAGAGATGTGGTCACAAAGATGATACTGGCTACATGATGTTGAATGTTTTTTAAAGATTATGGTTTCCCTCTAATCTCAAATAAGCCCCTAATTATGTTCACGATTAAATTTTTCAGGCCTGGTTATCTTCTTCCACATGAGCATGTAATATTTAGGAGCTGAAGAAAGGAAGTGATTCACTTTAATATCATAAATCAAGAAGGTTTTCAAGAGACTAGTCAAGGGATTAGTGTTAAGAAATTTGACCTAAAAAAAAGTTTTTCTAAAGAATCCTAAGTAACATTTAAAAACCTTTTCAAAATTTAAAAAAAAAAAAAAAAAACCTTTTCAAGTAATACATATTTCTTTACTATGAGATACAAGGTTCATTTTAAAAACTTTTCCTTATCGAAAGGTGCTAAGCGATAATTTTCCATGTTTTTATCGTTTGTAAATAAAATCATGTGATCTATCATTAAGTTCCACTTGCTTATAATCCAGTGGACTATTATTTCATAGCCAGAAAACCTGTCTTTTAGGAGCTTCCTTTTAAGTTGAAAGTTCAAGGACAATAGAAGTAGAAATGACTTACAGCTGATAGGCATAAATAATGAAAATAGAATAAATTATTATATTACACAAATGCTATTTGATATTCTAGAAGGCTGATATCCAGACAAGCTAAACAAAAAATCAGTGGGGATGGGGGTTTGTCTACCCCCTCATCTGCAGGGGATGAGCCCACCTACAGGTTCTCAGATCTTTGTGGGTACCAAGACCATAATCTAGTAGGTCACTTTTGGAACACAGAGTACAATAACATATAAGAGAATTAGAAGACTAGTCCTAATCAATGACTAACACATGTAAATATGAATCACTGTGAAAATTAAACCCCTACTACAACCCTCAACTCCACTATGTGAATGGAAATGTTTCTTTACCTTTCATACCTACAAATGTTTATACAATGACAGGGATTGTGGGAAAGGGAAAAGGGTCCTGTATTTGCTCACCAGCACCCAAGGCCCAGGAAGGAAAAGGTGGTATTTCTCTGCTGTTCTCATACCACTTTAAGCAGCTTAACTGAGAAGTGTTGCCCACTGTACACATTTTTGTTTCATTTTGCAACTACTGCATCACCACTCATTTCGAACTCGAATTCCAAAATTACCCAGGCCAAATGACTTTATTGTCTTTGTTTGCCATGAGAAATATAGTATACCACCTTTTAGAAGATAGTACATATTGCAAAAAATGTGTTTATTTTCCCCTAAGTCAATAAATCCTGTTTTATTTCAGTTCTTTATAACAGAAAAAAAAAAAATTTCGAAAGTTTTTTCATGACAACCCCTGATTGGGTTTTGGGAATTTCCCCTCCTCCCATTCCCTTTCAATGACTAGAACTTGCTGTTTGGATAATTGCCTTCTAGTATCTAGGAGCCAGAAGAAGCCTGGATTGAGTAGGCCCACCAAAGGATGGGCCAGTTCCTTTGGCTGTTCTGTGGCCTTTGCCCTTTCTGCCTGCTCTCTTAGAGGGGGATGGATGCCCTGGGGAATGCTGAGCTGTGGGCCATGTGGTCTGGCCCAGGTTCTTGGCTGATCTAGCTTTTGCTAAGGCAGAAGATAGAAATAGTAAGAATGTGTGAGTATGAGTATGTGTGTGCATGTGTGTGAGAGAGAGAGAGAGAGGAAGAGAAAGAAGAGGAGGAGGAAGAGGAGGAGGA
>PVHY01014741.1:0-37727 GCA_004024945.1 Uropsilus gracilis | reverse complement strand
CTATCTATCTATCTATCTATCTATCTATCTATCTATCTATCTATCTATCTATCTATCTATCTATCTATCTATCTATCTATCTATCTATCTATCTATCTATCTATCTATCTATCTATCTATCTATCTATGTGCATGACAGACATTTGCAAGATGTTTTTTCCTTCCATGCATCCAGGGTGGTTGGGAGTCAGCAGCCAGGATTTTGAATCTAGCTATTCATGCACGACCCTGATGTTTGAGCAAGATAAGATAGATGTTTTGTGTTTCACTTGCTCGAAAAATACCCATTTATATTTTATGAAAACTTTTCCTGCAACCTGTGATGTAGTCAGTGTTATGATTGCAGCGCCACTTTCAGAGAAAAAGCGCCACCTGGTGACCAAATGGAACATCAGGCGGGCCTTATTTTTTTGTGCTCTTATCCAACACACATTAATATTAAATCACAGAGATTTGTCATCATCTTCACAGTTGGTCCCTATTATTTAAAGATAGTTTTTTTTTTTTGAGACCAGGTCTTGCTATTTTTGCCTGTGGAACCGCAGGCTCTTGTTGCCCAAGGTACCACAGACTCAAGCAATCCCCAGCCTCAGCTTCCCAGGTAGCTGGGATGACAGGCGCGCGCCACCACGCCCAGCAATTTTTTTGGAACTAGGTCTCGCTACAGCCCCAGGCGGGACTCGAACCGCGATCCCTAGCCCGGGCCGCTTCATAGGCTGAAGCTTACAAGCACGAGCCACCGTGCCCGGCCTAAAGATAGTTTTAATGGTCCTATGTTACTAACTATTTGCCCTTTATGTCAGCTTTACTTATAGGCTTCCTCATTACTATTCTTGAGAGACAGCATTCTGCAAATGCCTGATAGCAGAGAGCTTTGGGGGTACTCCATATCCCATTAGAAAACAATTACAATATTGATAAAAATAACGGATCTCCATAAAGGTTAATTTTTTAATAAAATATTTATCACTTACACTCTTTCAGCTGATATTCTAGTCTCTGAGGTGTTTAACATCAAGCAAAGCAGATAAGGACCAGCTTTATGGGTTTGTATTTTAGAAGGTTAGGGCAGTTAATAAACAAGCAAATTCCTTTGTTTCAGACAAGAAGACATGATCTAATGAAATATGAAAGCGGATACATAGGGAGGTGACTGGGAAACATGAAAAGCGTGCTCGGGCTCAGGGGTGGGGCTGAGAGGGAGTGAGAAAAGAGAGGAAGCCTTTTAAACATTGTAGATCTTGGTTAAGATTTCATATTTTCTTTGCAGGGCAATACGAATCTCTTGGAGAATTTATCTTTCTAAATGCTTTAATTATGTTTTTAAAATTGTGGTAAAATATATGTAATATAAAATATGTCCTTTTAACCATTTTTAAATGTGCAGTTTGTGTCAGTCATTACAATCACTCTGTCAGGCAGCCATTATCAGAAAGGACCACAAATAGACCAGAATATAAAACCTGTTGAGTAGCACCCTTCCAAAGATGTTTGGAGTTGTCCTAGATATTAATTCTTCCCACTCAGTTCTCACTTAGGCTCGGAAACATGTAAAAACCAGAAGTCAACCACGAACTAGATTCTTACCTCTGCAGTCAATGCTTTTTCTTAAGAAAAACAAAACAAAAAATACCTCTGAAACCCAAAAACTCCAGAGCTATATTTTCTCTCTGCTGTACTAGGAAAATCAACAAAGATGTGCCAAATACCTACCCAACTGTAGCTGGCATGCTAGTAAAGAGTGCATATCTCACACCTCTGTGCTTGTTGCTGCTTTAGTTCCACCTTACAAAGAAGGAAACAGGTTTAGAATGCCACGCAAAACAAACGGCCAAGTTGTATTTTCAAATCTCATTCAAATCTCAGAGATTTGAGCTGAGCTTTTTCTAAAGCCCAAGTCCAATGTGCTTAAGCAATGAACATTTTACTCCCTAAAGAAAAAGATATTTGAAATCGATGATGACTTCTAATCTCAGAATCTATACATTTTCAATGACTCTTAAATGTGTCAGGATATAAACACAAGATAAATGAGTTTTTCCCTTTATAGCTTATACTGTTACAGTAAAAAAAATACATCACTCTAGTGTCTTTTTAAGTCTTGTGGCTATTTTTTTACCCACTTGGAAGGATGGGAGGGAAGTAGATGGTTGGTGGGTATTTGGGAAGCATGAAAAAATTGTATCCTGAGGAAAATTTTTATCCCCACTTTTTACTGACTAGATAACTGTTTCTTGGAATTGGGAGTACACACTAATTCACATACTAATATTAGGAAATGAAGGAGGAACTGAAGGTTGGCATCATGAAGTATGCATGTTTGTCTGCCTGGTTTACTGAAAAGAAGTTTTCCATGTAGTGATTTTGCATTTAATCTTTTTGTAATTTATTTTGTAACAAAGTCAGATTGATAATTATGAAACTCTGTTGATACATGAATTATTATTTTTTTTTTTGAGACCAGGTCTCGCTATTTTTGCCCGTGTAAACACAGGCTCCTGTTGCTCGGGGTACCATGGACTCAAGCAAACCCCAGCCTCAGCCTCCCAGGTAGCTGGGATTACAGGCATGTGCCACCACGTCCACCTATTTTTGGGGACTAGGTCTCGCTGTGTTGCCCTGAGCAGGACTCGAACCGCGACCCCTAGCCCCAGCTGCTTCACAGGCTGAAGCTTACAGGCACGTGCCACTGTGCCCGGCTGCTCCAGCTGTTCTAAGGAGACAACAGGTTACCAGACAACAGTTACCAGGTCCTTATGATCTGGTAACTTGTTTTGTTTTTATTCATTAGAAGCTGCCTTTGGTGTATGGACCAGGGCACCTCTGATGCGTTGTTCACACCCCGAGAAGTAGAGATGGTGGAACTTCTTGTTATTTTGTCTCTGGAGAAGAGATTGCTCCAGAAGGTGTTGAGACCAGGGACAGCGGAATCTCCCCAGGGAGAGATGAGAGTGGCAGGCAGACCTCCAAGAAGGATCATGGAAATTCATGGGAAAAGCCATCAGAAAAATTAAAACTTCAAAACAACCTCTGATCATGTTGCACTGGGAGACACTGCGGACTTTCCCACCTGGAATCTTTGATCATGTTGGACTGGGAGATTTTCCCACCTGGAACCTGAAGGGACAGTGATGTAACAGATCATGTTCTCAGCTCCCTGCAAAGTTCATGGTCTCCCTCTGCCTGACCCCAGCGTATGTCACCTAATTCTCAGGCAAAGTCACCTGCAAAGGAACTGTCTCCTCTCTGTGGCTGCAGCCAATCACAAGGAAGGACTGGTGGGGCTCAGTAATTATTCATAGTAGCCTTTAAAACAGGTGCTCTAGACAGTCCTGCTGGTAATCTGTCCTGACCCCCACCTTGGACTTGGCCAGTATCCTACCGCACTGTCTTCATTTCTGATCTTTCACGTTTGTCCTAAATAAACCTGCCCTTTTCAACCCACTCACTTGTTTGCATGCGTGTCTTTAAAGTTCTTGCTATGGCTTTAAGAGACAAGAATCTGGAAAGGGAAACACGTGGGTCAAAAATCCTGCTTCAGTGTAACCCCGAGATGATAGTTTCTTTGGGGTTTTCTTAGAGTTTAAGGGAATATAAGATGGAGAATCCATCTCACCGGTTCCAGCTTATTTCCCCAGGCTGCTCCTTTGTGGAAATCCTAACTTAGGATGAGATGTAAGCCTTTTGCTATGAAATAGGAGATAACTCGAAAGTGTTCTCTGAACTTCCCTGGGCGCCTTCTCACATAGCACCTGTACCACAGACGACCTGTGACTTTGAAAATCATGTTAATGTGCCTCCATACTTCCGTTCAGTCTGCTGCTCTTTCTTCTTGAACATCTTCCTGCCTCTCGGAACATGTGCTTTGTTGTATGGAGATCAGAGCAGAAGGCTCTGATGGAAGCTGTGGGTTGTGGTTTCTCTGTTTATCTTTTTTTAACAATTCTAAGACCATAAAAAATTTCAGAAAAAACAGGAACTTAGGACCTGGACGGTTAGGAGTTACTTGTGGGAAAGGAGAAATGAGAAGGATCTGTGAGGCCAGCCCATAGGATGGGGATCCTGGAAGTCCAGGTCCTACTGTAATGAAGTTACGAAGTCCCCGTTAGGTGCTCTTCTTCCACTAAGTCTTCCTTCTGTTCCCACCTTACTCCTTTCTTCAGAGGGTGGAGGGTTTTCTTTCACCCCTTGTGTTCAGACACCTATGGCTGGGGTTCCTTTGTCCTTGGCAAGTTCTGTGGTTTGCATTCACAAGACCTTTGCATATTAAATGTTTTTCTTTCATTTCCTTTTGGAATAATTCTTCAAGGATGGGGGGTGGGGGGTGGTAGTAGCGATTTTCTTCCCCCCCTTTAAAAAATAATATATGTATGTATATATATCTCACATCTTTGTTTTCCCAAGGGTTCACCCTCCCCTCCCCTCCCTAACCACTCCTAACCATCTCCTCCAGTTGTGTTTTTAGTTTGGTTGTTAGCTTGTTTTGACTTTTCCTCCTGGTCTTTTGTTTGTTTTTCCTATGTCCCATATATTAGTGAAGCCATTTTGTTTCTGTCTTTCTCCTTCTGACTTGTTTCTGCTAATGTAATTTCTTCTAGGTCCATCCATGTTATCACAAATTCATCAAGTTTGTCATTTTTAATTGATGAATAATATTCCATTGCATAGATATACCACATCTTTTTCTTCTTTTGTCTGTTTTGGGACATTTGGGTTGTTTCCATGTTTATTTATGCAAAGGGACACCTGTACTCAGATATTCACCACAGCACTATTTATAATTTTCTCCCCTCTTCCCTCATTTGATTTGTGTTATTCCCAAAAGACAAGTGTTTTGAAAGGATCCTAAGCACTCTTCTCCTCTCTAGCAATACAGGTGGCTGCTATAGGGAAACAGGCCCTGTAGATAGGACTTTTGCATTTTTATAAATGAATTATGATATATAAATATGGTATGCATTCTCATTTCTCTATCAGTAGACATGAGCATCTATTTGTAATGATAAGGCCTATTTCTTTTTCTGTAAGCTGCCTAGGACTTTATCTATGTTCTCGTATACTGTTTTTTGTACTATTTCCCCTTGGTTTGTGAGGGTTCTTTATATGTTGAAGCAATTGTCTTTTTGAAACAAGTTGGGATTTTTCTCCCAGTTGTGTTTTTTTTTTTTTTTTCATTTTGAATCTTCTGATGCTCTTGGCCATACCAAAATTTATTTTTATTTTGCTAGATTTGTCAGTTTCTTTTAAAAAATTGGTTTGGGATTTTGAATAAGACTAGAAAGATTGCCTTCACATCCTGGGAAAAACATACTTTATATTCCATTTCTTGAAGTCTGTGTTTTTGTCTCTTAGTAGCATTTTCCTCACAGAAATTTTTGTACATTTCCGATTCTATTCATATATATATATGGAATTGAATATATATGTGTACATAACAGCTTTATTGAAGTAGAATTGACATATAAATATATTGCACACTTTTTAAGGGTTTATTTTCCCTCCCACAAGGTTTTTGATACATTTTAAATATGGACACACCCACAATATTGATTAGTTTGCATTTTTGAAAATTTTATGGGGATGAATTCTCTGTGGCTTGGTATCCTTTGAGTGGGAATCCTTTTAAATAATGTTATATTGTGTGTGTCAGTGCTTCATTTTTTTTTTTTGCTGGATCCCTGTTTTGTTTTGTTTTTTATTTGTAGGGAAGATCCTTTTGGAAAACATGGCATCACATTTCATTTTATCTGAAAAGAATAAAGTACAGAATAAGTAATATTTTCCACAGGCAAACAGCCCAGTACAGAAGCCTCAAGAATGTCATCATATAACATAATATTTAAGAGATCTGGGAACCACTCAACTATGGTTTCATATAATTGAAAACCATATCTGTTTTTACATTTCAGTAGATCATAATTTAGAATGTTTATCTTTTATTTTGAAGTGATCTAATCAGTTGGCTTTCCTTGAATATTTGGTGTTCTGTCTTTTCTGGTAAATTGATTTTACATCACTTTTTCCTTTGTTATTTTTCTTGCTTTGTCAGAGAAGTGGAAGCAAAAAAATTATATATTGTCTCTCATAGTTACCAATATTTTTTCTATTATTTTGATCTTGGTCTGTCTATATTTTATTAAACTTTATCTGAAGTTCTTATGAATAGAAGCTAGAACATAACAAATTAAATACAAATATTTACTTATACCAAAACCCAGACTTTTAAAAATAATACGAATATCTTGAAAAGAGAAGCAAATTTATATTTTACAATAGGTACACTACATTATTCCAAGTCCTTCAATTCCAAGTCAAATAATAGTTCATAATCATTATTTTTCTTTAGTCCTTAAGGTTATTATAACATTTTGTAGTACTTTTAGAAGCCTTTCAAAATTCAATGTTTTCAGAAGTGCATTTTTCCTTAGAAATGTGAAGAATGTTTTATCAGTTGCTTCTTAAATTAAATTTTCTTGGCCAGGACATTAATCTGTAAAAGTTAGTTATTCACTTTTAACTTTTGACTACCAATCCTTTATGGTTCAATGAATTATTTTTACTTTAAAGGTTAAATCTGTTGCACAAGTGCCAATTGGTATGTTAGAAAAGTTAAATAAAATAGAGCTGCTTGAAATGGTCTTTGATTTACTTTCACTTGTTGAAAAGAAAAAAAATGTCCTCTAGGAAATCCTTTGTTACAGATTAATAGAAACAATTAAATAGAACTGCTTAATGTTCTACTTTAGCCGAGCTTTTTCTTTTTAAAGACAAAAGCAGTATTTTTGTTGAGTCATTCAAAGAACAAAATAATAGATGTGGTGGTGTTAATTCAAAAATTAAATGCCTGATGATATAGTCAAATTGCTACATCTTTCCAATGGTGTTAATGGCGATCATGTTGGGACCCTCTCACATAGTTTTCGTAAGCATTTTCAAACACCCTGCTCCACATTAACTATTTTTATTTTAATGGAAATAAATAAAAAAATTCACTGCAATTATATTTTCATTGAAATCCAGTCTATTGCATTAAATATATTCACATTATTCTGCAATCACCCCCCATTCACATCATCCTGCAATCATCCCTATCATTCTGCAATCATCCCCATTCATCATTTTAAACTACACTGTCTTCTGTTGATCACTAATGTCCCATGACCCTTTTGGTTGCTACTTTTCTATTTTGTTTCTTGACTACTCCTGGCGCCTCCTCTAAGCTGAGTCATACAATATTTGTCTTGTTTCCCCCCTGGCTTATTCTACTAAGTGTGTTTTCAGGGCTCATCCATGTTCAGGGCTCACCCTCTGTTGGAAGTTCATTCCTATTCAAGACTGAATCCTATTTTATTGAATGTATATGCCACACACCGTGTTTTGCTTGTCCACTCCTAGCCTGACAGACACTTTTCTATCTTTTGGCTCATGTGAATCGGTGGATATTGATGCACAGAGTGAGTTTGATTCTCTGGGGCGTGTACCTGGAGGTCAGCTCGCTGGATCACATGGTAAGTGTTTAATTTGGGAGGAGTTCTGTTTTGTTTGTCCCAGTGATGGGTTATTTTCTGTCCCCAGATTGTTGTTCCACTTATTTTCAGTAATAGCTGCTCCAGTGGATTTCATGAAGTGTATCCCACATGGTTTTGATCCAACAGTGATTTTATGGAGATCATACCTTTGGCTTTGTTTGCTGTATATTCATCCCTGAGTGAACATTTCTGACATACATTCAATTTTTGTCCTTAGCAGATAGATTATTTGCCACTTATTTTTCATGTATTTTCAGTAGAAAGTGGTGAGTGAAAACTTAAGTGAATGCTGCCATTTTGTCGATGTTGTCTTTTTACCAGCTAACCTAAAGGGTAAGGATTCGCTGTCTTGTTACTTGTTACTGCCTTGCTTGCAAATATCTGTATTTTAGCTCTCTTTTCATCTTTATGTCAGTGTTCAATATTAAAGCTGGAACTTCTATTTCAGTAATAAGTTTTCTAGAAATTTATAATGATAGAACATTTTTTCACTTGAAACAATTTACTACCTGAAGAGTTTATATAAATTTGTGTTTGTGAATTTTAAAAAGTATTGGACTTCACCTCTTTCATTTTTTTGCAACTCTGGAGTAAACTTTAAGGCTGGGACCTTTGGTATTAATGCATTTTTCCACCATTATCCTGCCACTGTGTTCAATGCACAGTATCCTCATCAGTGCTCAAAGAGATTTTGACATACACACATTCACATTTGGAGCAAAGAAGCATGAAAAACAAAAGGGAATTTATGATTCATTAACTATGTATTCTATTTGTTATTAGAATGCATCTCTTAAGTACTTGGGATCTTGTTCTTTAAATCTGTTTGCTTTCAATAATCTTATTTCTAAAAAAGTAATCTCAAGTAGGTTTTCAGTTATCCTTATAAAGGGAGATGTTCTTGTTTTTATCATTTGTGATAATGTTTAAAACTATCATTTTCATTCTCACCCTGCAAACTTTTATTTTGTTTTCATGTTTGCAGAAAGAGAAGCTGCTCCTAGTATTGGGGTTCCCTGGGGGACCATGTGTCACATGAGAGTGGTAGCAAAGTGGGGCTCCCCACTGCTGTACTATTGCACACAGGATGGTCCTGAATGCTGAAGAGACGTCTACCCCTTGAGAAGGTGAGGGGGCAATGGCATGTGGTATCCTGAGCATCACGAAGACATCATCTATACATGTCTTCTGATCATTTCCTGGGGTGTCCAGACTTCAGGGAGGTGGAGAAATTAACAAGTAATTTTATTTTCAACTGTTTAAACAAAGCAGTTGATAGAAAAAAAATCTAGGTATCAATTAAATTAGAAATCAATAATTTACTTTATCTTGACTTGTTTTAGTGTTAGACTAATGCAAACCAAAACCTAGCTTCTTTGCTTTTGTTTTTTTTGAAGGTAGCAACAATGAGTTTTATTTTCTAATGTAGTTATTCTTGGTTTTGGACTCCATGTAACCCAGATGGGAACTGAACTCTATTTCCTTGAGAAGTCCTGTTTTGAAATGAATGTAGGTAAGAAGTCAAGGTAGAAATCTCATTCTCACTTCAGTTGTCTTTGATGTGGTAAACACTAGCAAATTTGTCAACTAAGAAATAGATAAAACAATCAATATAGATTACAGTCCCTGCTTTATAATGATCCGCTCTTAAAAAACAAAGCCAAACCTGGTTAATCTCACTGGTTATAAACAGCACATTTCAAGGTTCCTACCATCTCAAGAAGAAAATCTGTTGTGTCTTTATATTAAATGATAGGAAAATAGTTCAAAGAAATCTGTCACTTTTATTAGAAAGTGTAATGGAGTTCCACATTAATTAGTTAAAAATAGTTCTTTATTTTACTGCTGACTACACTTGTTTTTTAAAGCATAATTCAGTAGGACTTACATGAATGAACATTGGTACAATGACATTGAAGGCTGGGATCTGATCCTCAGTTACTCAGGAATGAAAGGCTACCCTGCTTAGAAGAAAGCCGTGTTCCTGAATCAGACTTTGTGTGTCTGCACATTGAAGTTTGAATGCATGTGTTTGCTTTCCGTGGAAGAGATGAGACTTTGAAACTACATGTGACTCACTGTAATAGGTAAAATACAGCACCTAATCCTTTAGCTGGCTACACATGCAATCCCAAGGTGAGGGGTCTCACCTGTCCCTCCAGAACTGAAAATAAAACTACCCCTTAGGTGTTAGACACATTGTCTCTCCTGGCTGACAGGTGCCAGAGGCTGCAAGCTGAGACCGTTCAGGACTCACGCTGTGGGTGAAGAAAGCTTCATTCCACTCTTATGGGGCTTCAGAACATTGATGATATAAATACCATGATTGACCTCCAGGGGGCAGCAGAGTGGCCATTCCTCCAATGTTTACCCTAAGAAATATTCCTTAAGAGATAAGAGCAAATTTATAAGTGAACCCTCTGCTCCCAATTATCTCGCAGGAACTAATATTTTGCCCAATTTAATTGTGCATTAGTCACTTGTCTCCCTTGTATGACTGGTCATAAACCATTTGTGTTTTTTTTTTGCCCTGTAAATAAGACATGCAAGATATAATAAACGCTGAATGGTTCATGCTTCTGTTCAGTCCCAGCCTCTTTGACTGTGTCAATTTGTCTCATTGTCTGTTCTGGCACCCTGTGAACCGGCTCTTCACAGGCAGGAGCTGGTCTTTCGGGTATCTTATTTCTAATATCATCCCTTCAAGTTTTAAGCTTTTAATTATCAAAGGTGTAAAACATTGATTGACACATCCAGAAAGAATAGGAGGGCAGAGCTGGTGGAGGTATCACCCACAGCTGATAACACCTGGCCCACCTAGCTGCACTTTTGCAGACATCATGGGCAGTTTTTTTGTTTATGGTCATTTTAATTTAGCTCACCCCCCCCCCCAAATATCTATGAACTAGCTTTGGTAAATAAGTTGTGCCTAATATCATTTATCTGTTTAAAAAAATATTTTGCTGCATAAACTGAAAAAAAATCAACTGAAAGAAAATCTATTTTAAAAACTAACATGAAAGGGTTCTGTGCTAGATTAAAAAAAAAAACCCTTAGAACCCTTTGGGGTGAATCAAGTGCCTCCTTTGTCTTAATTAGATCAAAAGTAATTTTAATCATTCTAATGACAAACTTTCCTCATCAAGTTACTGACATTCAATATAGTTAGTACTCTATTAAATTTTTGTGAATTATACATCATCCTTTGCCACTTTGAATACGTTTTTTAGATTTGTAAGCGTTGAGAAGCTATAAAGGTTCTTATTATTTAATTCATTAGCAAGACTTTTCTCAAACTGTGATCACCTGATCCCCCATTCTCATTCAGCTTCCCACTTAAGAGCATATTCCTTCATAGTAAGATACATGGACGCTTCAGATATCTCAGAAACGTGGGAGAGAAAGAGTTGAGAGCCAATGATTTAAATAGCAAATGTATATTTACTTACACTGGAATAGGAAGCTAAGATCATGCAGAAATGGAAGGAAATACCTACTTGCATTTATACCAAAATTCTAGAAATTTGGCCTAATAAGGCAAACCCTAGTGCGCAAGGCTCACTGTCAATTCGAGCAGATAGATGAGAGTCCAGGAACTCTCGGTGGATTTTACAGACTTTAACGTCCCCTCAGCGAACCAGGTACACAGGCTCACCAGGGAAGCTGGCAGGCTAGGCAGCTGGCAGGGAGGGCAGGGGCCTGGGAGGCAGGTAGGCGACCAGCCTTCCAGCCCCGCCATGGAACTTTGCACTGGGATCTCTCTGGAGTTCCGTCTGTCCTCTTGCCCCTTCGGTATTTGCACACTGGTCATGCTGCTACCTCCAGGCTCAGGTGTGCAGACGGATGCATGTGCACACACACGCTCTTTAGGCTCTGGTGTTCAGAGTTTCAAATGCTCATTCCCCACACCCATGCTCCCAAGCACACCTGAATAGGCTGCAGGTGGTAATGATAGGCTAGTGGCATAAAAAGTCTGATTAACTCATTTACCCTCCCCCCCCGTCCTCAATGAATATTTGAATTTGCTAGCAATTTCTAAATATACTTCCCAACAAGCTATTTATAAACTTTGACTTAACAGACACTCACAAACACGTAGAAAATGTCCCGAGCATGGACTCCATCACAAAAATCTCCAGGGAGGGTTCTCTGTGATTTTTGTACGAAGGGAGACAATTTGAAGCATGAAGATATTGTCTTACTGTGGTAAAATGCACACAACATAGAATGTTCCATCTTAATCTTCTTTAAATGTATAAGCTAAGAATACGATGAATTCCTTATGTGTGTAGGATTCAGTGTCGACAGGGGTAGAAGGCAATGTGTCTTAGTATTCACTGGGAGGGGAGCCATCTTGTGGTCGCTCACATGTTTTTCAGGCCATCATTTCACATGGAGCATGAAGGAGAGGCCACGGTCTACTTGGGGAGGGGTCACGAAGAGCACCCATCTTTGCCTGCTCCACTTGCCCCATGATGATGCCTGAGACCCAGAGCCCCATGAGAGCGTTAGCACCTCCTGTCTTGGAAACAGTTTCTAGAAAAGGAATGTGCTGTGTCTCACACATTTCCAGTTGCAGATCCGGGATGGGAAAATATCTCTCTCCCTTTCTCCTTAGGCAGTAGGGGTGATTTTTGACTGAAATGTTCCTTTGAAGTTGTATTTTACGCACATCTGATTCCCAGAATTTTTTTTTTTTTGCAGCAGTTTTGGAAATTTATTCTAATAAATAATCAAGTATACTTATGAAGGATGCTCACTGTTACATTGTTTGCAACAAGAAAAAAAAATGAAAGCAACAAATGTCTCAAAACTGGAACTTAATGAAATAAATGATAAGCCAATCCTATAAAAGATTGGCGGATATATAAGATATATAAGACATACACACATATATATATATATATACATATATATGATCCTGTAAAAGATATTGCAGAACACTTAATGACTTGGATATCTATTACAACATATTTTAAGTAAAAGAAAAATATTGCAAAATGTTTTTCCATATCATCTGACTTTCTTTCTTCATCTGATCTCTCAGGTGCTCTCTCTCTCTAGCTCTTATTCTCTTTCTTTCTTCTTTCCCTTCCGTATCCCCTCCCATGTTCTCCCTCCTTCCTTCCGAAATTTACTTGAGATCCGCCTGTATCCAAGAACTATATTTTATCTAAATCATGGAGAAAATAATTGTTCTGAAGGAAAATGGTCAAAGTTCTTTTGTTTTTTTAATTAAATTTTTTTTATTTATATATAAATTTCACAACATTGTAATCTCAAGGATTTGTCCCCCCCCCTCCCATCTCTTCCCCCCCTTCCCCTCCTGCTCAAAGTTGTGTGCTTCAGTTTGGTGCTTAGCTTGTTTGGACTTTTCCTCAAGGCTTTTGTTTATTTTTTTCACTATATTCTATATATTAGTGAAACCATTTGGCTTCTGTCTTTTCTTTCTGGCTTGTTTCTGCTAATATGATTTCTTCTAAGTACATCCATGTTGTTATGAAATCGTCGAACTTGTCATTTTTAATTGATGAGTAATATTCCATCGTGTATATGTACCACATTTTTTTTTTCATCCAGTCATCCATTTGGGGGCATTTAGACTGTTTCCATGTAGGTCAAAGTTCTTAAGGAGAAACTGAAAGCTTTTTGTCTGTCTTGTTTGGGCTCGCTGATGAATTCAAACCAAGTCTTAGTGCATTTTTGCTTTGTTTTTGAGTTTTTAAAACAATATTCTTAGACACTGACCACATTCTTAGACGCTGATGGGCTGGAGGCCTGGAACGGCGGAGAGGGGGCAGGAAGTCAGATGGCGGAGGCCATGAGGTTGGGTTTGGGTGAGCTCTCTCTCCCCCCAGCTGCCATCTCTTCACCTGTGTGCTAAGACCTTTCCTCCGCCACCGACCCAGTGGGATTGGGAGCCCTTCCTCATGGCTTTACTCATCTCAGTACCTCCCAAGAGCCCGTCCTCACGTCCGTCACTGTGGGCCAGATCTTGGCAGGTGAATCTCCAGAACGTGCTCTTGTTCACCATGTTCCTCCTTCAGGCCGACTCGTTAGAAGCAGTTTGAAAACAGAAGGAAGACTATAGAGTTTGCCATCTCCAGAAGGAACAGTAAAGACTTGTAGAGAAGCCTAACCATTTTCAGAGCGTTTGGAAAGGGACATTGAGTGACAACTAATGGAATAGAATCATGGCAGCGCAACGTTTTATATGAATGAATTTTGCAGTTTTATTTTATTTTTTAAATGTCTAATTTTGTTGCTTACACATCTGTTTATATTTTTTGCATCATTGTATTCCTCGGGGTTCTCCCATCACCCTGTGACCCATGAACCATCATCTTGATCTTGTTTAGTTGACTAGTCTTTTTAGAAAGAACTCTTTGTTGACATGAGTGACACAGAAAGTGGCGCTTATTTACAGGCCCAGCTTGATGGGTCTGGTGAGTCTGCTCTTAGGGGACCACTGCCACTTCCTCTTCTTCATGGATGGAAGTTCCCTCCTGTCTGTTGTCCTGTTTGTTTGCTTCTGTGATTAGGATACTTAACAGATCTCCCCTCTTAATAACGCTTATGTATGTCATGCAGTGCTGTTGATTAACACCAGGTACTATCGGGAGGGAGTGGACAGGGAGGGAAGTGATGGGTGATGCCCGGGGAATACAAAGGTGTGAAACCTATATATAAACCAATTAATTAATTAATTAATTATAATAAAATAAAAATGGATCTGTTGTAAAACAAAAAAAAGTAGGTAATATCCACTTCGTTTAACCAAGACATGGTTACGTCCTGTTATCAACCCTTTGACTTAAAGAAATCGTAATAATGTGAATCTGACATGACCGTCTTCAGACGCGCGGGTTATGCTCCAATTGCACTATGTTCGTTACTCCGTGTCTGCCGGCGACGCTCTGTTGGGATCAGAAGCTGGATCACTGACACGCGCACTGGGGCTGGGTGGGACAGTGGCAGACACGTCACACCACAGCAGTCTAACTGGCAAGGATTTTGTTGTAAAATAATGGGGGAGGGGGAAATGCTAAATGCCTTATGAAATTAGTTCAGCGACTTGATTTTAGAAAAAAAAACCTTTTCGAAAGTTAAAGCCATTTATTGGGAAAACCTCTTGTCTTCCTATTGACACACGATTTTGACTTTTGGTGACACTTGCTCTCATTTAACTCATTTCCTATATTATTGCCTAACTGAGTCATGGAATCATAGGCTTTTCATTCACTCACAAGTTTATGGGCTTTGAGTATTTCTAAGAGGTTACCTAAGACATGGAAGTGTGAAAATACTAAACTATTTACCATATAAAGCACAAGAGGAAAAGTAAACCCCGACTCTCTTCAAAATAGTTGGTGGTTTTCTTTTATTGCTGTTTTTATCAAAGTGATGATTGATGCAAACAGTTTAAAAAACAGCAATTAAATAGCCTGTAGAGGATTAGAAAGAAAATTGCAGCTACTGGGTCCACTACCGATCAGTTTCCAGTTCCCAAATCCAAAGGCCTTAGTTTTATTATTTGCTGTTGAGCAGCAGTGCTTGAACTTGTAGCTTCCTCTTGATTTACCAATTTCAGAGATTAGTTGTTGATATCCAGTTAAGATGACTGAAACCTCACTCTTTGGACGTTTTCCATTAGTCCTGGTATCCTCCAATTAGATCATCATATTTCATTGGTATTCAGTATACATATTAGCATGATTGTTTGATTTGGTCATCTTCACAATGTAGGAACGTTTGTGGTCCATATTTCCAGATAGCCATTTATATCTGGAGATGTTTGTAAGAAAGAGAAAGAGAGAAGGTGGACAGAGAGGCAGGCAGAAGAGGTGTCCGTGGGAGCCTAAGATCTATGAAGGAATAATAAAAACATGGAAATAGAGGTCTAAGGCTACCATAACTATTTATGTTTTATAAATCATGTTTTTTAAAATGATAAAAAAGCTTGAAATAGGAAAATATTTGAAATAGGAAAGTATGTATGTCCCGATGAAACCACTGCATTCATTCATTGGCCATGTCCCCAAAATCCCAGGCAGAACCGTCTCAGCATGTACTATTGGCCAAGGACTTGCTTTTGGTTATCAACATACTTTTTTGTTTTGCTTTTGTTTAGTTGTGTTAGTTCCTTGTGGATCTTCGTTATTAAACCCTTGTCAAACTGAAGAGCACAACTTTGAGCAGGAGGGAAAGGGGGGGGATGTAGGGGAGGGGGGTAAACCCTGGGGATTACAATGTTGTGAAATTTATATATAAATTAAAAATAAAAAATAAAAAATAAAAAAAAAAAACATACAACACACTAGTTATTTCACAGATGGCCACAAGGTGACAGTATTGACTTTAAAATTTCAGGCTCCATTTACTCCTCAGACTCCTCTTGTAATTCCAAAGTCTCAGGAAATTATAAAGGATTACACTTGGCAGGTGAGTGACTTCAATGAATTATCAACCTACCAGATACTTGGGTTTCATTGATGATAATTGGCAATAAAGTTTCAGCATCGGAATTTCCTTACTGATGAAACTGCCTGCAAGGGAAAGGGTCTTTTTAAAGAGCAAGTAAACATTGTCTTACGCTGGATCAGATTTACAAATTCTTCTTGGAAGTATTGGGAATAATTTTAAATAAACGCAGTAGTGGCTGATGTGATGTTTCCTCTGCCCTAGACTGTCTTCTGGGAGCATAACACATCGCAGCACGTCTGATGGTTGGAGTCATGACCCATCTTCACTCTCATTTGTAGTTCAAGAATGAGTTTGCCTAAATCACAGCTCTCAGTTACCCATTCACTAAGTTGTCTCTAATAGATGAGCTGTGCTCTTTGTCTACCTGTCATTGTCCTGTCATCTAGGCGATGTACCTATTACACTGTGCAGCCCTCCGACCACATTGGACAAATCTGGGGCCAATCTGGTCTCTTTGTAAGTATCCACTTGGCCATTTCTTGGGATGTCCCTGTGAGCGTGAGCATCCTGGCTGACAGAAACCACCCCTTTGGCGCTCCATGAAGGTTCGGCTGCTCCAAACTGGAAGAAGACAAAGCTAAAATGAGTTCAAAGATGAACACTAACTTGATCAGTGCTGGCGTACAGATGTGTTAGGCAAGAAGTGGATTTCAAACGGTGGCTTTTGACTCCGATACAAAGCATTTCTACTCTCGTTAAATTAGGGAAACTTGGCTCTGCTGTCTGCTGGATGGGCTGGCAATGTACTTTTTATGATTGAAATAAATACAAAGGTAAAGGTAACAAGATCTCTAGCTTCCGTTAAACTTCTTGGTAATTTTTTTGCTGTAAAACCATGTGTGGAAGCTCAGATTTTTCTCCTTTGAGTTAAATAGTGGAGAGTTCTGTTCTCTTGCTCGTGATGTTTACTGCAGCTCGTTGGTCTTTGTCATGGACTTGATTTTCTACTAAAATTGAAAATAGTGGTTTAGGTGAGGTTTTGGCATTTCCTGCTTTGCCTAAATTAGCCAACAGAAGGAAGTCTGACAACCGTACTTGATGCAGCGCTTGATGATAAGATGGTTGTTAATCTGAAAGAAACTGAGAAAAATGAGGCTAGTTTTGTTTTGTATATTTTTAAGAAACTCAGAATCTCATCCTTTTCCTTATTTAATTTTTTTCCTTTATTTCTTTAAGTGTCTTTGCTTAGCAGTACTACTAGCTGACAGCCTCATATTTGTTTTCCAATCGAAAAAAAAAAAAAAAGTTTAGGGGACTTTATACCTCAAAGTGGAAGTCGCTGCCCCAAGCAGAGAGAAGACAGCCCTTAAATATTGATGGTGGATTTTTATAATCTCCAACAAGGAGTGACCTTTGCTACTTCATTACAGCCAGAACAAGCTCCCCATCTCCAGTCTTCTACCATTAAAATGCTCTTGGCCAAACGATGAATGACCTTATGCCCCACAGTGTTCGTCTACCAGTGCCGTGTACTTTGCATAGCGTTTTAGAAGACGAAGCAGGAGCCTGCGCCAAGGTCTAGAATAATCTGCAAGTATCAGTTGAGGCAGGTTCTCCAAGCTGTTTACAAAGCAAATTGCTTTCGCTGCTTTGCATTTCATTTCACCGCCCAAACAGGTGCTGGTTCTGTTCTCTGGGTCATCTTGTGCTCCTGTACTCACTGCTCCTTCCCTTGCTTTTAACCCACTGGTGACCGTCTCTTGTCCCTCGAAGCGCGTCACTGGTTTGCATATATAAGTGACGAGTTGTAGCACTCACTGTGTTTCCTTAATTGCTGAGTGCTGGAAGGTTTAGAGGCTTCCAACTGAATTTGGTTGAATCTCTTAGTATATCTCTTTCACTTCTGCTTCTAGTGCTTTCATTTCTTTGTTTTTCTTCCTTTCAATCCTACTAGGCATTTATTGCTGTGGTGTAATTTTCCTTGCACTAGGATGTCTATGTTTTCGGGACAAGTGTTTACTAAAACCAACTTCAAGTCTTCTTAATCCACCTCTACTCTGAAAACAAGTATGTGATGTTTGTGTCATTCAACGAAGTTCTTCTGTGTTTATCATTACTTCTTTGCTTATTTCCAAGCACTTAATCTTCCTCAGGAGGATGCATGTTGCAGGGCCATATTTTTAATATGTTTTCACTCTCCTTTGCTGCCCCCTTCACCTTGATGGCCATGCCCAGAGTTGTTTGATGAGCCATAAAAATGTGCAAAGTCTTCCATCTAGCATATTGGTCTTCCGAATACGGTGAAGTTAGGTTAAAAACCAGAGAGTAATTTCTGCAGCTTCATTTACATGTATTTTCCTGGAGATATCAAATATATAGAGGTGTGTGATTGCACAGGTGGTGTGGGGAGACAGCTTCGCTCATCCTGGCCTCTCTCGGTCCAGTCCTTGGGGGGGGGGGGACTGGAAATGAAGTGCTGTTACCGAGAACCAAGGTTACATCACTTCTATTCTTCATTCCCGAACTCTTTGAGATCTGCTTCTTTCCCCCCCCAAACACTTAAATATGAGAGTTTTACAAGGACACTCTCAATATCATCAAAATAATTACCATCAAAATAAGGAAATTAGGCTGGGCATGGTGGTGCGTGCCTGTAAGCGGCAGCCTAAGAAGCTGCGGCAGGGACCAGGGATCACGGTTCAAGTCCCAGTGAGACCTAGTTCCAAAAAAAATAGCCGGGTGTGATGGCGCGCATCTGTAATCACAGCTACCTGGGGGGCTGAGGCTGGGAATGGCTTGAGTCTGTGGTACCCCGGGCAATGAGAGCTTGTGGTTCCACGGGCAAAAATAGCAAGACCTAGTCTCAAAAAAAAAAAAAACCTAGGAAGTTATTCAACTTTTTTTCTAATTGTCATTTATAGAAAACAGACCTGGACTCCAACCAGGAAGATGCATCTCACATAGCTGCTCTGTCTGCTTGATTTCTTTTACCCAAATCCTTTCACATAAATGAATTTACCATTTTTGAAGCCTGTGCTTGATTTTTGTAATACTGTTTCATTAGGTTTGTGTCTTTTAGATTCAGGGTGTGCATCTTTGACAGAAAACACACACGCGCACACACACACGCGCACACACACACACACCAGCAAGCGATGTGTCTTCAACGTTGGGTCAGGAGATACCCCATCTCTTTGTGGAGTTACTGGTGAGATTCATTTTGAATCTGTGGTTAAGGGATGGTCCATATTTCCATATGGACCACTTCCATAGTGGAATTTGTGTTTTACCTTTTGCAGGGAGATACTTGAAGACTAAATATCTAGTTCTCACCAACTTTCTTTCACTCATTCTAATTTCCAATTGTGGTTCTTGTTCAAAGCAATTGCAAAGTGGTTGCCTAATGAAGGTTTTCTGGTTTCATCATTGCTTTTATAATTATTACATTTTACATGTATTTTTTCCTTCCCATTCACACCAGCACAGACACAAAGATCCTTAGTTTGTTTCATGAATTATATGTGTTTCTAGTGATATTTAGATGTTCAATCATTCCAGGTTTGTCCAGGTGGCACCCCTTCAAAAGACCCCTGCATCCTTTTGACACATCTTCATCCATCTTTGGGTGTTTCTTACAGAGAATGGCATTGTGGTCTGGGTTCCGGGTATGTGCATTTATAACTATAAATTTAGATAGAGCTGATTCTATCTAAAGCACTGTGTGTTTGTGTGTTTTAGACAGAATCAGCTCATGTATAGTGACAGTGTATCCTGTTTCCATGTTTGCTGTGATAATCATCAGTGCATATTTGTCAACATTCAATGTTGTCATCATGAACCATGCGTAATGATTTCCCAAAGCCATAAAAGTTTGGTGCCAGGGAAAGCAGTCCCATTTTAAATATGTTCAGGATGTATGCATAGTTCAGTTTTTCTTATGGCCTTAGGCTCGTGCTTTCCAATCTCTGGATTGCATTGTGATTCTTTCATTTTTACCAAAATAACTCTTTTTCTGCTTGAAAATAGTGTCTGTTCCTCTTAACTGTCATTTGTATCTTGTTTCTCATACCTTTTGAAATACAGACAGTGGGTATATTCATACTGTGGTATCTGGAGTCAAAAAATCTATGTCTTAACATTAGTATTACAGCTTATGTAGCCTTAGAACAGCGTTTTCAAATTCATTGGCGTGTTTAATGACATGATCAATTGCTGTCTTTGCAAAGTGACTTGTAATGGCACCTGCTGACCTGACCGTTCCCTTCCTTGCACTCTGTCTTTCTGGGCTTTCCCTGGCAAAGCTGCAGATGGCGTGACAACCCTGATGCTCACCTGAGGGCAAGGCTGGTGAAGATCCAGCCATCTTGTGGCAGCAATTAGGCTGGGTTGCTTTCCCCACTTTGCCAGAAGACAGCCCCATCGATTACTGATGGAGCCATGGAGTGCAGAGGAGAGCGGCATGAGAGGCTTCGTTGTTCTGGTCCGTGCTCCATTAGTCATCTCCGGAAAGCCCGAGTCAGACCATCTTTTGTGCATATGCTGGGCTTGGCTTGGCTGCCGCGACTCAAGAGCTATTGATGACCTGCCATCGTCACTAGGAGAAGCTTTGGTATCCGGAGCCTGGGGATTCAGACTTCGTGCTTCGTCAGAATTAAATCAGACAATTGAATCATTTGCCAAGATTTGGAAATAAAGCCTTGAAATAGTTTGAATGAAATGCTTGAATTTTAGGGGAAATGATTTCTTCAAGTAATAAATGTAGATGGCAAAGAAGGAGAATTGAGATCTAGTAAAATACCACAGCACCTCCCCTCCCACGAGGCAGGTTTACCTGCTCCTCATGCAAATGCTCCAGGTGGTCACCTTGGCGTCTCGAAAGTACCGAGTTTGCAACGTGTTTGTTCCTTCCTGGTGTGAAATGCAGGACTCGTTGTCAGTCTTGTGCCAGCGCAGCCCTAGCTCTGTTCTGTATTTCTTCACTGCGCACTGACTTCCGATGGTGTATTCTGGTTCCTGCAGGAAGAGGAGGGGTGTGACAGGATGTCTCTGTCCTTTTACTCGTTAGCATCTCCCCCCCCCCCCCGTATCTACTGTCCATTTCTGCCAGTTTTGTTTTTAATTTTGTTTCGTGAGGGTTGGTTGCGTTCAATTCTCTTCTGCACACTCATCTGTCAGTTGATTGCAAATATTGAAAGCCAGTGCTTCGCTACAGTGCTACTGACTGAGCTGCGGTTACATTTTCTTCTTCTAGGTCCGTGCCCTTTGGGACTCAAAGGAGCATTTCCTGGCATTTATGTATGTACCTGCAGTCATATATGTGTGTGTGTGTGTAATTTAAAATATTGATTTGGGTGATTTTTGCTCCTTGGCATTGCTACTTTTTCTTGCATTGTGAACTGCAAGTTTTTGTAAGCTCCTGATCATTGTTTCTCCTAACTTTGAGCCTCCTTCCTGATGATCAGCCTCACAGTCATTTCTCCCCAACAGTCAGTGCATAATGATCAATTTCATTAGTTCTTACATATTTAAAAATGGATTTCAATGGCCCTGAATTACAGAGCGTTAACAGATGTTGGATCGAATTATGCCTCCTAAGAAGTTTGCCCCACAGTCTTGTAGGTGTATTGTGATACCAATGAATGAGAAACTTCATTAGGTGCTTCTGATTCTTTTTGCCTCCTTTCCTTTTACTGTGTTCTTTTTATTATCACTGTTCTAGAACTTGAATGATTATGTGTCTCTTTTCATTGTTGTTGTTTGGCACTCAATAAGCTTTTTAATTGGAAGATGTAGATGATAAGCCTTTTGGTTCTGACATTTTCTTCTTGTTTTAAAACAGACTTCTCCTTTTTCTTTGTTCTCTTTCCATAAATCATATGAGCCCCAGATTTGGCCTGGTGAATGAGTTTACTGTCTCTCTTACATCTTGCATTTCTATCTCTTAGTCTTCATTTTCTGGGATATTAATTCATTTGTCACATCAGCATTAGTTTAACTTTGTTTCTTGGTAAGCCAAATCATCCCTATGATTTATAGGCAAAGACAAAAATAAATCAGTCAAACTTTATGAGATAGATTTAATTTTAGATTGGTGGGTCTTAGTGTGACTTTTTGATATGCTTACTTTCTTAATCATCTTTTTGTATCCTCCATTCCTCTTCTTTTTTTGGTCAAAACTGCTTTAGCTCTTGGGATCTTTTGTGGTTCCACATAAATTCTAATAATGCTTATATCAATTTCGTTGAAGGATTCCACTGAACCATTGATAAGGATAATATTGGATCTATATATTGCTTTGGGCAAGATAGATGCTTTAACAATATTAATTCTTTCAATCCATGAGAATAGACTATCTTTCCACTTCCTTGTAGCTCTTTTTTCTTTTAGCAATTACTTCTAGCTTTCACTGAGTAGGTCTCTTTTCTCCTTTGTTAAGTTTATTCCTAGGTATTCATTACTTTTTAATGCTACCAAAAACAGGATTATTTCCCTTGATTTCTTTTTTCTTCTAGTTCATTATTTGTGTACAGGAATACAGCACATTTCTGTATGTTGATTTTGGAGGCCTCCTATGATGGGTCTGCTTCCAGGATCACTGATAAACTATTTTCAAGATGTTTGGGCATCCTTATGAAATGCATGTAGAAAAAACAATGCTACAATGCTGCTTAATTTTATTTTTTCTGATGTATTTAGCTTTTGTTGGATAGTTGGAGTTAAACTAGTACACCTACCTGAATTATTGATCATTCGCATCTTGGTTGTTAATTCCATCCCAGAGTTATTATAAGGAGGACCTTAGTTTGGGATGTTAAGCCACTGTAGTGAACTTCTTGTGTGTTTGACTGGTTCTGTACATTTAAGAGTGTTAAACTTGCTTGGAACATAGACTATCTGAAACTATAAATATTAGGATTGTGGTTTAGGGTGAATAACTTTACCATAAAACGATTCATTTTAATATGATATGGTAGGGCCATTGTACCCAAGTCAGACCGTGGTTGATGAACCCGAGCTGTTTGTGCTCCTGGCTCATCACCTGCTTCTGCAGGACCTCTGCATTTCAAGGGACAATGGTGAACACCAGGTGCTGAAAGTCACTGAACAGCATTATTTCTTATTAGCTTTGTAAGCTGCTCTGTTTATGAAGATTAAGTTCACAGTGTTGGGCGGGTTTACCACAATATCACAATAATAAATTTATAACCATGGAGGTATTTTATATTGAAGTAGGAGTTTTAATTGTAACAGTAATAGTCTTAAGAAGAAGGGCTAATGGAAGTAGTATTATTTATGTTATTGTACCTTTACCTTGTGAATTAATTCATCTTCCTGGACAGTGGATTTTTACATCCATCGTCCCTTGGTGATGAGCAAAGGCTAAGACACACAAATCTAACAGATAAACATTTAATACATTTGAACTGTAGCTTCCTGTTGGATCTCCTTTCCATCTTTCACTTTTCTCTCTCTTATGAGCTGTTTCAAAATCTTTCTTACCCATCTCTTTCTGGAAAATAGAAATGTTGGTAAACTAATGATGGGGCTATTTGCAAAATTTCAAATCACTCCTGATTGCTTGATTTTTGCCACTGTGAAAAGAGTGTGTGACAGTGTGAAAAACTACGTGGGAAGTAAAACACAAAGGCAGTCAAATTGTGTAATGGCAGATGCTCCTCAGTGTTCTTGGAGTGTGTGTACACGTGTGCATGTGTGTGCATATGTGTGACTGCTTTTCCCTTCACAGAGCTAATTCAGTGAGAAGTAATGTAGCAAGATGTTACCATGATTATTGAGGAAACGTTTCATTGAATCTGACTTATTGATAACTACAATAAGTAACTTTTGGACCATGTATTTCAGATTTGGACCATGTATTTCAGATATTGTAATACATGTTTTATTCTGTGTCAGCTGACATCACTTTTTTTGGTGTTGTGGCTCAAGTATATAATGACTTGATTAGAACTGTATCATATCATAGAGACATTTTAAACTAAGAGGCCCCCTCAGGAGAGACTATATCAGGCTTCTGCTTCAGGGAATTTTCAGGCCACAAAAACCTACACTGATTTGAAATACTTCATCCTGGGCTATCTTGCTTGACTAGAGAAAGGCAGAGGCTGGAAGAAACCTCTGGTCTCCGGGAACCTTTTCTCTTAAAAAAAAAATATGTCATCAATTGAATGTCATTTCTCTCCCTTTTCCTGCAAGACCTCGAAGCCCAGGATGAGGACTCAGTTCTGTGGCTCATATAAAATTCTGTTCTTCAGGCTCTTTTATATCACTGCTATTTTCACAAACATGTGAATCAGGTGAATAAACATTGTTACTTGGGACGGGATGTGTTTGACTGGAATTACTTTGCTCAGAAGGCAGTGATATCAGTGGTAAGTACAGAGATTTTTATTTATATTCTAACAGGATGTAGTATTTTAAAACTTAAAATCTATGTGTTTGCTACAAAGTATCTGGAAACTAATGAAAAGTACCAGTAGAAACACTAACTCACTGCTCAGAAATCATCTCACTTAGGCTAGGGTATTATTTGCCTCCTCTTCTTCCCCCTAAAGCTTTTGTTTGTTTTACGTAATTGTGTTTATATCTTATGTGCATTTTGGTACTGCTTCCTGTCACTAAACATTGCCTAAGCATTTTCTGGGTTATAAATTCTTCATGGAAACCACTTTTGACATCCTATTAATGTTTCATAAGTTGTTTCCTGCCCTTCAGTGAAGTTACATGGTCTTTATTTCTCAATGTCATATAGTTTCTGTAAAGTTCTTCCTAAACAATCAAGAAAGAAAACTTTTCTTACTAATTTTCTGGTTTGGTTTGTTCATTTATTGAAAATTGACTTGTATGTGGTATAAGATAATATCATCATGTTGATATTAGAAGTAATAAGATATTACCAAACTATATTGCTGATATGTTTTTATTTCTTTTTTTTTTTCTAGTCTCTTGGATTTCCTGAGGAAACTGCATTTTTTTTTTTTTCTGAACACATTCTTGGTTGAAGCCAGAGAAGGCACTCCAATGACACAAGTGCAAATTTATGTAAAGAGACATAAGCAGATCAGAAGTAAAGGAGATAGAGAAGCGGGACTCCCTGGAAAGACTTCGGGGGGGGGGGGGGTAAAAGGATCACCAACATTGCTTCCCCAGATTACTTATTTTATAAGTTTCTTATTTATTTTCTAAGAACCCCATCGGCCCTTCATTGTGATTGGCTGAAGTCACAGAAGAGGCGCTTCCTTTGTTCAAGTTTTGTGGCCAAACTTGTTCTATATTATGCTAATATACTATCCCTACCTGCTTCCTCAGACATGGGATGGTGTTGTCATGATATCTGGACAAGGTCTTTCCAATTTATTTTTCCAATTTATTTTCAAATTTATTCAGTCCCCCCTTTCTTATTTTTCCATTGTCCCTTCTATGAGGTTTGTTTATTTCACTAGCCCAGCCCTAAGAGGTAGTCTGTCCCAACATCTCATTAAGTGTATGATTTTAGTACATTTAAGCAATAATTCTATGGGTCACAGTAACCCATAATTTAATATTGATAAAATGTTAAAGAAATTTTAAAGTTAATTTTTAAAAATATCATTTTTTGAAGTAATTGCCAGTTACTTCACATAGAAAAAGGTGGAAGAATAGTATAGAGGATCCCTCAGATGTTAGCCTGCTACTCTCTGTGTCTCCCTGGACAAAGTATATGTAAGCCGGGCACGGTGCCTCGTGCCAGTAAGCCTCAGCCTATGAAGCGGCCGGGGCTAGGGATCGTGGTTCGAGTCCCGCCTGGGGCCCGTAGCGAGACCTAGTTCCAAAAAAAAAAAAATAGCTGGGCGTGGTGGCGTGCGCCTGTAATCCCAGCTACCTGGGAACCTGAGGCTGGGGATGGCTTGAGTCCGTGGTACCCCGGGCAACGAGAGCTTGTGGTTCCACAGGCAAAAATAGCAAGACTTAGTCTCAAAAAAAAAAAAGTATATGTATATGCCTGTATAAAATTTTTATTTATGAATATATATGTATATATTTATATGCATATATATAATTTTCTTCCGAGTCAGATATGACTTTCACATCTGAAAATCCACACAAAAGACTTAAAAGTGAGCTTCCAATTCACTTTTCTGGTCACTTCTTGGAGGAATTAAGAGAAGGTGACTTTCGATGAAGTCTTTTTGCTATCTTTTAGGATGGTGGATTT
The DNA here is from genome assembly GCA_004024945.1 of Uropsilus gracilis. Classification (NCBI taxonomy): domain Eukaryota; kingdom Metazoa; phylum Chordata; class Mammalia; order Eulipotyphla; family Talpidae; genus Uropsilus; species Uropsilus gracilis. The sequence continues at coordinate 11,561 of PVHY01014741.1, read as the reverse complement.
CTCTGGATCAATGTTACTCAAAGCCTGGTCTTTGATTCAGCATTGTCTGTGAACTTCTTAGGAATGCAGTGCTGGCCTCACTCTAGACAGGAGAAAGGGACCACAGATAGCGGGACCCAGGGAGCTGTTTCACAGGCCATTATGATTTTTTAGCACATGACAGTTTGGGAGCTATCGCGCTACACGTTAGACTGAGCGAAGGCAAAGTCAAGTAATGTATGTAATAATGTAACTTATAGATGAATTGTATTTTATAGGTATCAACTAACTGAAAATTGGGCAACTTCTTCCCTGGGTTCTTGATTCATATCATGCAATGACTACTCTTGTTCATTGGTGTAGTACCCAGGAAGCTACTCCTGTTGACACTTTTCCCAATGTCATAGATTTGGATGACTCATTCAAGTTTTAGAGGGCTCCATTCAGGATGTCTGCTCAAGATGGAGGGACATCAGTTCTCTCTCCACCTTGAAGACAATGGTTTTGCATATATGTTGTATTGCATATATGTTGCATATATGTTGTATTTTGTGCATATATGTTGTATTTTAAATATGAAAAAACTTGACTGTACATGGTGAAGAGATAAGAATGACAGAAAAAAGAAAGCTATGATTTTAATTTTAGTATTTATGTTCTACTGGTGCAGAATGAGCTTCTTCCTTCTTTGCATATCTATATCCTTTTAGATGAGGTTTCATCCTTTTGTGATAGAAACAGTAGGACAAAAGTTAATTTTAAAAAGCACTTATAAATGTCTACCAGTACTTATAGAAGAAGAAAGATTCTATATGATTAATAGTGATTGATGACCTTGGATTTTTTTCTCAATGGTAAGACAATTTGGGGAAAAATTACCTATTCAGATGATTTCAGTATGGTTCTGATAGATTTTAATACACATTTCTAAATATGTGCATAAAATAGAAGTTTGTCCTGAATATCTCAAATACCTGAAATTTACATATGCTTGCATTTTCCTTTGTTTTTCATTCATAAGTTGCTTTGCTTTAAAAAAGTTTGAGACACTTTTTTTAAATTGAAATAACATTGGTTTCCAACATTGTATATTATTTAGGGGAATAGGTTTACGCCTCCTCACATGTGCCTCACCACTTCACCTCAACCCACCAAGGCATGTGTGGCCCTTTATTTACCCTAGACCGTCAACACTCTCTCCCTTTGCCCCACCCTAACACTATTTCTAAACAATTTAGAAATAATACACTAAATAATTAGTGTATTTAGGGATTTCTAATAATTAGTGCATTTAGTATTTCTAAATACTGACAGAAAGTAGGTTTCAGTTGTTTTACAAATATGTAGAATAATCTATTCTCAACAGGCAAACAGCAGTTTTCTTAGAATAATCATTGTGTCATAGAAACAATTAGGTTGGCACTCCTGGTTCCAGGAGCAGAAGTAATAAGAGAATAAATAATTATGTGCACATTAAGAAGACTCATCTCCTGCAGTTCTCAAGAGACTGGTATATTTTCCTACCATTTTAAGAGTCTAGTCTGTTCTTTTTTAGATTGTGAAGAGTTTGGGGAAGTGCTAATTTGAAACTTCATTTGGAAAAGTAGTAGAATTGCTTCATCTCCACTAGATGTCATGCTCTCCTCAAGTCAGCATGCATCTTTGAACAAGAGAGAGCGATTTGATTAAATGGAAAAAGAAGCTGTGTTACTTGGTCATTTGCTCATAGAAGGCAGCATTAATATATGCTTAATGGTGGTTCTTTCTATGTTCCCATGTTTGTTGACAGATTTGTAGACTAACCTTGAAATTTCTACACTTTCTTCAGTTCTTTGCTTATAACAGGAACTCCATGATTGCGTTGATTAATTTTGAATTATCTTAGCTGTTTTGTGGATATCAGATTGTATTTATCTTCACCAAGTAGACTTAAATACCAAAGCAAAAGCAAATAAAACTTTTGTAATTCTTTATTTTATAACAACATAGCAACATATAGATCTTACAGAGTACGATACTAGATTTTCCAAATAGACTTTGAAAATGTGTTATTTATTGTAATCATTATCAAGAAGTTCCTTTATTAATGTGAGAGTCTATATTTGACTTGTTTGTATTTGGAAGTCATACACCTTCAAGAAATATATACCAATTAAATATGATTTTTTGAAGAAATAATTCTTGTATAGGGTCATATGTGAGATTTATTTCTTGTAGTGTCTCAGAGGCCTAATGCTATTTTCAAAATAGAAATTTTAAAGTGAACTCTTGTTTTATCTTTTCAACATCAGGTGGGAGAATTTAGGTATGATTTTTACTCAGGAAAGCGATGCCTGGGTTCAGTGAAATAGTTGGCCCCAATGACAATGTCATGTTTCCTCACCATGCTAGAAATATCACAAATCTTCACCCTAAAAGGAGAAAAATCCTGGGAAACGTTTTTCATTAAACTCCTTATCACTTTAAACCTAAGCTGTCAATAATCAGAGCAACTAATATTTTCTCAAGCCTAAAAAAATGTTGAAATTCCAAATTGAGCTCTAAGTTAAGTGGATATAAATCTTACTTAATAAAACTATCTGGTTATTTGTATCATTTGTGTGTATCTCTTAGAACCGAGAAATAAAATAGAATCTGTTGACTTCTTTTGTTTCCCATGTTGTCTCTCTATGGAAAGTGCCATCTTTGGTTTGGGTTATGAGATCCAGTGTGCTTGCTGGGTCACTTATCCATTCTCTGCTATTAATGCCACCCTGGGGATGCTGATAGTGTTATCTAATAGATATCAGTTTGGTTGTTCAGCAAGTTTTGGAAGGGGGACTCGTATGTTTTGAAGTGACAGCATAGAGTGCCATTGTCACTTGGGGGGCTTTGCTCTGGTAAATAAATGCCTCATCAGAGATAGCTTTTCTCTAGCTCAGAATCTCCTTCCCCAAAGTGGGAGGAGCCACGCATTAGTTGCTTTTTCTTCCTGAAATTAAATTTCTCTTTCTCAAAAGTATTTTTTTTCTTTTTCAAAAGTATTTAAATTGGCAAGGATACCAGTGTGCCAGAACAGCTTTATCACCAAAATTTGGCCACTTTTTCCCTCTAAGCAGAATTATGTCTTTGTCTCTTTTTTTTAAATCTCTTATCAATTGTCAAAATAAAGGAAATATGTTTCTTTTCTCTTTGAACTTTCCTTTGCGAAATATGCGATTCTTTCCAACTTTCTGGAACACCAGTTTAAGGAAAATGAATATTACTTCCTTTCCTGTGTTTTATGCTTTGAACTGTACTTGCAATGATTACTACCAAGTGCAAACATACCAAAAAACTGGCAAAAATTTGAAGTACATTTTGGGAATTAATGATTAAACAGGCAACTATAGTGAAAATGTGTGAAATAGTTTTTGGGTCTTACCTTCCTACAAAATCACATTTTCTTAATTTTGGCCATGAGAGGATTATTTTACACGGTGGATTTTGACTTGGGATGTCAGCCTCTGGTCTTGAGAGCCCAGGAGGTGACCCCTGTTGACTTGCACTGATGCCATGTCCCGCTGCAGACAGGTCTGCTGGTAAAGCACTTGTCACATGTCGTTGTAGAGTGGTGGGTCCTTCAGAAATGACGTTTAAGTATTTGAAACAAGGTCCCAAAGCTAGTAGTAGAGGGTATGATGGGACAAGCTCTGGAAATGTGTTCTCTTCAACTAAATGCAGGGCCTGGTGATTGTCCTGGAAGTTCTGGAGGCTGCCAGGCTCTCACGACACCTGCGCCCTCCCCTCCCCTCCTCTTCTCTCCCCTCCCCTCCCTTTCTTTTTCTACTGTACATAATCCATTCAAAACACAAATCTGTACCATCTAGACAATTGAATTGATTTTAACTAGTCACAACTAATGACTACATGTGAAGCTTACCAGAGCATTTCAGCTCATGGGCATATAGAGAAAGGTCTCATTTATAAGAATGAACTTACAGACTCCAAGGTCCCGTGGGGACTTTTGCTGTTTTATGAGTGAGTAGATTTGTACCCTTTCTTTATCATATCACAAATTCTCGCTTTCTTCTTCCAGTCTCTTAATTAAAAAATAAATAACATATTTAGGTACCAAGACTACTTTTGATTTTGATACTAAGTGTCAAAATCATTTTGACAAATAAAATCTCCAGGCCCTAAATTCACTTTCAAAAAATTAAAAAGTGGTCAGTGTAATACTCTCTTTGTATTAGCCCGAATACTGAGACAATAATGGAGCCCTGATGCATTTTGTTTACATGACAAAATGTCTCTGTAATTCAAAACATACTTTGATATTGTAAATGGCTTTGTGATTTTCTTCTCTTTCAAAGGTAATCTTCTAAAATTGTAGCTGCTTATTTTACAATAAGGCCTAATTTAGAAAGCTGCTTTATTTAACCAACTATGTTTATAAATACATCGGAGAAAAGGTATTAGGTATTTTGGTCTTTACAAACAAAATTGGAGTCTGTTTTAGGTCAGTGACTTTTCAGTGGCATCATTCTGTTCACGTTAACATAATAAAATGGTGTTATATTTCCATCTAATGCCAAAAAGGTGATACGACTAGAAGTGTATATACTTCAAGCCCAAATTTTATTTTTAGTTTTATTTAGTTTTTCTTATTATAAAGGGAGTGTAAATGGAAAAATCTCCGGCTATTCATGAAGTGGTGGATGTAAACGGGAGGGAAGAGTTTAGATTATGATTTTGCATGAGACCAGTAAAGTGACTGAACATATTATAGTCCAAAAAAATAAATGTTAATCATTTAGGACTTCAACTAAATGGGATCTTCAAGTCCTGAATGGACTTCAAATTAAAACTTGGCTTTTTTGAGTTATGATTTGCATGAACTCTACCAGATCTTATAAGAAGAAGTTAAAAATGCAATTTAAGAAAACACAATGACTCTCAAGATAGGAAGCGTTTTTCCATTTATGCTGACTGCTGTAGTTTTGTGAGATAAACATTCCTGTTTTACATCATCCGTCGCTTCCGCTTCATCTCGTCGCTGTAGTAGTAACTTGGGCTTGTGACGGCAGGTGCACCCTCATCAGGAATTTCATGCACCCTCATGCTGGATCTCAGCCTCTTGGTTTCTCAGCGATGCCACCCCACGAGGCCTCACGTGACCAGCTTGTGACTCGAAGTATTCCTTTGGAAGGACAATTGCTTCCTAAAGAAAAACGACAAGTCCTCTGCAGTTATTTTGAAAGTGAATGTCTAATTTAAATAAGTCACAGAACAAAATGCGAAGAATGAAATGAAATGTCACAGAATAAGACTGAATAAATTATAAATATGTTTATCCAAAATTATATATGTATATATTATAATTTACTTATAAAAATGAACAAAAGAAATACGCTTAACTGACAAATGGGAAGGTGGCTGTGGCTCAGGCAGTTGATTAGCCTAGGATTCCTATTGGTGTAGCTGAAACACCTGGAGTTTGAATTGGGGAACTTATGGGTGTTTAGTGTGACAATACACATTTCTCCAGTGAAAGTCAAGAGAAGCTGTTCCTAGTCTTTTTCAAAAGCTATGATTCTATTTTAAAGCACACAAAATATATTGAGCTTTTTTCTTTATTAGAAATGTGTGATGAGTAACCTGGGATTTATTTTTATTAATAGCAAACTATAAAGTTTACACTTTGTATTGAGAACTTGCTTCCAACTTTATTATGCTTCAAAGTTTATATGTTTTAAAGATTTCAACTTAGCTTTTGTTTATTCTAGAGAGTATGTAGGCTTTTATTCCATGACTTTAAATTTCTAATCTGGAAGGAATATGCTGCCTGAAAATAAGGTAATATTAATATGGAAGTATAAGCATCTGCAGAGAAAATATTCTCTGAAATTCAGAAATATTTGCTTCATAAGAAGATATTTTGACTTTAGTAACTTATGTTAATAGCACATAAAAGCATTTAACTGTAGAAAGTGCTTGTTTGATCATCTTAAGATCAAAAAAAGGAAACTCAAATTGTTGAAGTATCTAAGGACAAAGCTTTGAGTGAAATTTGCTACTGAATTTCATGAATATTTATTACTGAAAATATGTTAAATTACTTATTCAAACAGCTTCATTGAGAGCATGTGTGTATACCTTTTTTTTTTTTTGCTTACATTAATGTTGATTTGGATTTCTGTTGTTTTCAAGGATTATACTTAAAATGTGCATCCATGCATGGTGCTACTGCTTCATACAAATTACTTCAGTGTGTTTGACATAAAAACTTCTTAATCCTTTTTGTTGAACCTTCCAACAAATCTTTGACCAGTACTGCAAAGTTTTAATGTATATATTGTCAATAAACTTTAAGGGCAGGCTTTTTTTCTCTTGTGGTTGTTACACAGTTCCCTGAATTCCATCTCTTTAAAAGAGTAAAAGATAAAATATGATTTTTTGTGTGATAATGAGATTTTAGTTCCCTCAGCTGGAACATCTATCACGATTTCACAAAGAAGCTGGTTAGCCCTTTTATTTCTTGTTCTGTTAATTCCTGATTAACCTGGGAATTATTAGGCCCCAAAGTGATTTAGAATAGGATGACATCTATTTGATGAGAAAAATTTTCTCTTGCAACTTTTCATTTTTAAATTTAGCTTCTAAGTTTTGTAAAATAAAGGCTCGCATTAGAAAACCTCAGGGTATCTCGTGATCTAGAAGACCACCTTTGATATATAGAGTTGAAAGGAACCTTTGAAAATAAAAATTTTTGTGTTGGTATTTCAGTACAATAAACAGAAATAGTTGGGATAGTTCTCCAGATACAATATTGAAAAAGTATTAATATATTGAATTAGTTTAAATTTTTCGATGCTGCACCTCATACTTTTCATGCTTCCTTCAGACAAGCCAAAGACACAATACATATTTTGTGACTATTTTAAATTTTCACTTAAATCCATCTGAACTGTTTCAATGAAATTACCTACCTATAATTCTTCAAACTTTGTTTTAGATATCACTTTTTTTCTTGACAATATATAAGTTTACAACAGGAGAAGTTAACTCAGACTATAGTAGATATGTCTTTTCAGTTTTGTTGCCAATTGTTTTGTAAAATTAAGCAATACCATTCATTGCTTTGATCTCTCATGCCTCCCCCCCAACCCCCGCCCCCCCGCCCCCCTGCCCTGCCACATTTTGGATCAAGTCTTGGAACAAGATTTGGGAAAATGTATTGCCTCTGTAGTGTTACATCTCACGAGGAAATGTTGAGGAAGACCAATGACCACAAGGTAGTGCATACTGGGCACTTTATTATCACACCCAGGGGGGTTGCTGATTCCATTTTCTTTATTCCACAAATGAGAAGATACTTGAACTCATAAAATTATGAGAATTTAACTTGGGAAATTTGAATGCGTGGTGGTATTGTGTGTGGAGGAAGTAAGATAAAAGGTATTTAATGTCATGAAACACTGTTACAAGAAATAGAAGAATCTAAAACTATATCAAATATACAAGATATAGCAGATAAAATTAAAGTGTAATTGAAGAATACAGATAACTGCAAAGTAAGGGAAAAACATTCTTGAAGTAAACAAAAAATGCAGAGGTTGATGTGTAAATTTTTTAAGCAAGATAGTCTATATTACCTTGAGTCACTATCTTTCTCAATAAGGCAGCATGAGAAATTTCTCTCTCACATCAATGAACATTGCATCTTAGATACTAAGCTGGAGACACCAGTGACAGGTACAAGAGTTAAAGAAGTAAAACTCTATTTACATAAGATAGTGACCTTGAAGGTCTTTAGAGAATTAATGATGAGATTAATCTGAACATTAAAATACATCAATGTAGCGTGGCATGAAGCTAATATACAGAAATTAATCTTTATACATTCACATAAAGCAAGTGGAAGTGATAGAGAAAACCACCGTGTTCCATTGCAACAACTGAATCCCTCACTCATCTGTCTTTGGCATTTTCAGCAACTTCACGCTGATTAGCAGAGTGTGTGACTATTGTCTGTGGCCACCAGGTGAACAGAATAGTGATGACTTTTTGCTTATTTTCCATGACAGACCAGCATGAGGCCACATCGCCCCAGCTTCCTTACGACTTGTCCCTGTCTGTCCCCCTGCCTTAACCATGTGTGCTTGTCACCTTGCTCTTCCATATCTCGCTTGCAGCCTCTTAGACGACATCTTGGTTGTGGCTCTGAGAAACACTGCACATGCCTTTCATCAGGCCTGTGTCCTAGGGCTGCTGTGCAAGTCAGAGTGCTTGGGACAGGGTGGTGGGTGAGCGTGCATAAGTGTGTTAGGTTGCAGCTGGAGGCTCCTTTATGGGGTCTCTCTTTATGGGCTCGGTGGACTGTAGGATTGTGCATTCACCAGAACTCACAGCAGCTTCTGTTTGAGACTGATTGATGACTCATATTGCTTTATGTTGGCTGTTAAGGACCTTCACCCCGAAATCTTGACCTTTGTGCAATTCAGACCGTTTTGTCCTCCACCGCACTCAAGAATTAGCCACCCGCCTTGGTCATTCTAACTGGAGATGAAGCTATTTGGGAATTTATCATATTCATATTATGTCATTATTCATAGCAGAATGATGACCATGGGTTGAAAAATTATTATATTTTTTCAATTCACTGGGTTTATTTAGTTAAAGAAGACTAAACTTCTTTGGGAAATCATGATTTGATTCTTTTATCTAATAGTAATAAGCCTCTGATATGATTTTTTTTTGCTGATTTCATTATGACTGACATATTGTAGTGAAAAAGACCATAGCCAATGGGTGGAGTCGACTTGTGGGCTAATTATGGTTCACTCACTGTGAAGTTGCAGCTTTGGGGAGGTTACTTTTGTCTCTGCACTGCCATAAGCGCACCTGTTTAGAAAGGTTCATGGGAAGGGTGAATGTGAGGTGATAATGGGTTAAAAGGTGCAAAAACTTTTAACTAGCAAGCTACAGGTTTGCAGTACTGGCACGCACAGCAATTGCTATATAAAGCAATTTAAATAACAGGGTTTTATTAATAAGGAAAATTAACTAGGAAAACGAAAAGTTTTTAAAGCTACCAGTGACCAGTTATTTTACTTTAGTTACTAATTTTAGTTTTTAAGGTTTTACAGACACATGTTTAAGATGGTGCCCTTTGCTTTTTGAAAATTGAGGCAGGCGTTATAAATTTAATTTTTTTCCTAGCGTCTTCTTTTTGCTTTTTTTTTAGTGTTTTGAGTTGCTCCACTTTTTAAAGGCTTTTTATTTTGTTTTTACAATTGATGATGCAAAAATTAGCTTTTTAAAATTTTGGCCAATTTTTACATTGGCTACTCTTTTGCGGGCTTCTATGGCACCTTGCTACCACCAACTTTTTTTTTTTTCCAGGGGCTTTTTCTGGCTAGGCTATATGGACCTGTTCTTTCAGTTCACTACTTTTGTCTTCTTTTTTTTCTATCCTTGCTTCTTCCTTTGCTTTGCCTTTTGGTACTTTTCACTTTTTTTCCATGGGGTCTCTCTGTCAGACTTCGTTCACCAGGGTATTTTGGCGCTAATACAGTGTTTGACTGCGTCACCTTCCTGTATCATCATCAGCACACCTGCTTAGAAAGGTTCACGTGGAGGTTGAACATGAGGATGTCTAGAATCTTTTCTCCAATCTCCAGCTGTGTCAGCCAACATTGTGAGCTCTTGTGAACCGCAAATTCACTTGCATTTCTCTCCTCTCCATCTTGCCTTTGAACCTTCACTGAGATGTCTTCCTCTTTGCAAGTCATGGCTTTCTTTCTCTTTTTGGGATGTTAAGAAAAGTGCAAAGAGAGAGAGAGGGATTCTGTGATTCATGCAGTGTGTGCCTTTATTCTGGTCACGTTAAGAACATCTTTTTCCTGCTGCCTGCTTGCTGGAGTGGGAGGGGGAGACAGCTGACTGCTGGGTGTGAGTGCCTGAGAATGATCACAGGAGAAGCCTTCAGCAAAGGTCTTGCTTCTTAAGAGTCGAAGTCGTGTCCTTGTGACACTAAGGCTGGAGTGTGGGATACGCTTTTGTGACCCAATCTTAGAGTTCCATCCCTGTTTTTCGTTTGATTTAATGTCATCCCATTTTGTTTTGCAATAGACTGTTTTGCTTTGTGTTTTGCCTTCTAAATCGGAACATATTTCCTAGCATTTTTCTCCCATTTAAATAGGATTGTAGACACCAAAGCCCTTTTCTTGCTTGCTTTCCTTTTAATAGAACTTCATTATATTTTATTCGGCTTTTGATAAAGTCCCTCAATTTTTTTTTCAGAATTTTTCACTTCCCACATTTATTGATAAGATCTTCCCCATGATTTTATGGTAACATGGATGGACTTAGAAGAAATCATATTAGCAGAAACAAGTCAAGAAAGAAAAAGACACCAAATGGTTTCACTATTATATGGGACATGGGAAAGATAAACAAAAAGCCATGAAGTCAAAACAAGCCAACAACCAAATTAAAGTACACAACTCAGGGGCGGGACAGGGCGGGAACAGTCAGGGAGGGGAATGAACCCCAGAGATGTGAAATTTATATATAAATAAATTATTTAATATTAAAAAATAAGAAAAAAAAATCTTCCCCATGTCACAAAATACTCATTATTTCATTATTATGAAAATTTCTCCATTTTTAAAAAATGCCTTTTCTTGAGTTCTATTCAAGGTTACCTTCAGCATATGCTGAGGTATTTGTCTTTAATGAAAAGCAGACCTACTCTCTAGAAGTTTTCTCTTTTTCTTTCTCAGCCTTGTGGATGCCACCCTCAGAGAAAACTATGCCCAGGAGCTCAGGGCCCTGCTGCCTTACTTGCCACCTCCAGCTGAACACACTCAGGCTTAGAGCCACACGTTGCCTCCTGTGTCTGCTCCACATGTTTTTTTTTCCTTTCTCTGCAGGAAATATGGATTCTGCTGAGTGTATGCTAAGCAGATGACAGGATGAGAGTCTCTCAGGATATGCACGATATGATGAGGATATTTGAAGCTGGTTACATTTTTACCTGAAGCATCTTTGCTGATGGCAAAGAGCAGTGGAGTTTGAAGACCTCACTTCCATTCCTGATTCCGTCATTAGCCAGGTATAAATGTTCAGTCACAATCTGGATACCTGGGAGCACCATATTTAAAAGCAGAGGACATGGTATAACCCACCTTCCAGAACTTTCTGTGGCTTTAGCATCCATCTGCCATATTCACCTCAATGCTGCTAAAAGGCTTAGTGACTATATTATGAATATTTTTAAAACCCAATCTAATGGATTTATTTTTGTTCCCTCACAGATGTTGACTATTTTTGTGTTCTCTATACCAAGAGCCTGTATCTAAAGTATGCTTAACACTTCCTTGTGTAGCTGTTGCTAATAGAAACATTTTCTCAAAATCAGATTTTGAGAAGGGCTACAAGATTTATTTGGGTGACACAGGTGGACTGAGCAGAACCTTCGTGGTATCTTCTCTGAGCTGCCTAAAAGGTGGGTCCCATGATCAGCTGGATAATGCGTGATAGACATTTGAGTAGTGACTGAATCCACTTCTTGTCCATCCGTCTGTCCGTCCATCCATCCATCCATCCATCCATCC
>PVHY01014740.1:0-37749 GCA_004024945.1 Uropsilus gracilis | reverse complement strand
TGTACAGAAGATTTTCAGTTTGATGTAGTCCCATCTGTTTATGTTTTCCTTCATTTTTTTGCCATCTGTGGATGTTTCCAGAAATGGATTTCTGAACTGTAGTTCATGGAGAGTTTTGCCCAAGTTTTCCTCTATGTATGCTATGGTTTCAGGTCTGATCTCTGAGTCTCTAAATCATTTTGAGTTGATTTTTGTACATGGATTAAGGGAGTTTTCTTGGTCCATTTTTTTGCATGTCCAATTTTCCCAGCACCATTTATTGAAGAGGCTATCTTTGTTCCAAGGTAGCTTTTTCACCCCTTTGTCAAAAATTAGTTGACTATATATGTGTGGTTTTATTTCAGGACTCTCAATTCTGTTCCATTGGTCTGATTGTCTGTTTTTGTACCAATACCAAGCTGGGGAAACAACTTTTTATATGCCTGTTTGCAGTCTGAATATCTTTGGAGAAGTGTCTGTATAGTTCTGCAAATATTTTGGTTGGGTTGTTTTGTTTCTGTACATATTTGAGTTCTTTGTATCTCTTTGATACCAGTTCTTTGTCAGTCCATTGGATATTTTTGATATCAGTCCTTTGTCAGATGTATACAGATATTTTCTACTATTCAACTGGGTGTCTTTCCAAATTTTAACTATTTTTTTTCACTGTACAGAAGTTTTTAGTTTGATACAGTCCCAGTTGTTATCATTCTCTTCTGCTTTCCTTACTATTAAATTTGTATCCTTAAAGACATTACTAAATCTTATACCATGAAATGTTTTGCATTTTGTGATTTCAGGCTTTACATTGAAGTCTCCTATCCACTTTGAATAGACATTAGTGTATGGTATTATATATTAGTTTACTTTCATTCTTTTCCACGTTGTTGGCCAGTTTTCCCAACACTATTTATTGAAGAAGATATCCTTGGCCCAGTGTAGGTTTTGGCTACTTTGTCAAAGATTAACTCTCCATAGCGGTATGTGTTTATTTCTGGACTCTCAAATCTATTCTATGGATTGTTCTTTATGTTTCAGTACCAGGTTGTTTTAATTGTTATGGTTTTACTCATTATCATATCAATAGAGGCAGAGAAAGCATTCAACAAAGTCCAGCACCCATTTACCATAAAAGCCCTTGAAAAACTGGGGATCAAAGAAACATACATCACATAATAAAAGCCATCTATGACAAACCTGCAGCGAACATCATCTTAAATGGGGAAAACTAAAATCATTCCAATTAAGACCTGGAACTAGGCAAGGATGCCCACTCTCCCCACTACTTTTCAACATTGTATTGGAAGTTCTAGCCAGAGTAATAAGGCAAGAAAAAGATATAAAATGGATACAAATAGGAAAAGAGGAACTGAAGCTTCCATTATATGCAGATGATATTATTATTTATGTAGAGAACCTCAAAAAATCCACAGAAAAACTTCCTGAAACAATAAACCAGTTCAGTAAGGTAGCCAGTTACAAAATCAACACACAGAAGTCAGTAGCCTTCCTATATGCAAAAAGCCAAGCAGAAGAAGAAGAAATTTAAAAAGTCATCCCATTTACCATCACACCAAAAACAATTAAATACCTGGGAATAACATAACAAAACACATAAAAGAACAATACAAAAAAAACTTTAAAATGCTACTAAAAGAGATAGAAGACATAAGGAAATGGAAAGATATTCCTGGCTCATGGATTGGGAGAATTAACATCATCAAAATGGCCATCCTACCAAAACCAATCTACAGATTCAATGCAATCCCTATAAAAATTCCAATGACATTCTTTAAAGAGATAAAACAAAAATTATAGAAATTCATATGGAATAACAAAAGATCTTGAATATCAAAAAACATCCTCTCCAAAAAAAAAAAGAGAGAATGGAAGTCTAACTATTCCAGACTTCAAGCTATACTACAAAGTCATAATAATTAAAATAGCTTGGTACTGGTACAACAACTGACAATCAGAAGAATGGAACAAAATTGAGAGTCCACAAATAAAGCCACACACACATAGTCAACTAATCTTTGACAAAGGAGTGGAAAACTTACATGAGAACAAAGACAGCTCTTCAATAAATGGTGCTGGGAAAATTGGACTAAGACCTGCAAAAAATTGGACCAAGACAACTCCCTCACACCATGTACAAAAATCAATTCAAAATGGATGAAAGACTTAAATATCAGACCTGAAATAATAACATACATAGAGAAAAAATTGGGCAAAACCCTCCATGAAGTACAATTCATAAATCCCTTTCTGGAAATATCTGCAGAAGGTGAAAAATTGAAGGAAAACATAAACAGATGAGACTACATCAAACTAAAAAGCTTCCTTCTGTACAGCACATAAAAAATTGCTCAATATCACTAGCAATAAGAGAAATGCAAATCAAAACCACAATGAGATACCACTTTACACCAGTAAGAATGTCCCACATCAAGAAAAACAGGCAACAACAAGTGCTGGCGAGGATGTGGAGAGAAAGGAACACTCTTACACTGCTGGTGGGATTGTAAACTGGTACAGCCACTAAGGAAAGCAGTATGGAGGACCCTCAAATTAATGATAATGAAATTACCATTTGACACAACAGTTGCACTTCTGGGAATCTACCTAAAGGAGACCTCAATGTGGGTACAAAAGGACACCTGTGCTTGGATGTTTACTGCAGCACTATTTATAATTGCAAGGACATGGAAACAACCCAAATGCCCTAGAACAGATGTATGGATGAAAAAGATGTGGTATATATACACAATGAGTATTACTCATCAATTAAAAATGACAAATTCGATGAATTTATGGAAACCTAGATGAACCTAGAAGAAATCATACTAGCAGAAATGAGCCAGATAGAAAAAGACAGAAACCAAATGGTTTCACTAATATATGGACAATCAAATGAAAGTGCACAATGGGAGGGTGGGGACCAGCTGGAGTGGTCAGGGAGGGGAGGTGGGTAACCTCCAGGGATCAAAATGATGTGAAATATATATATAAATAGATTATTAAAAAATTGTTATGGTTTTATAAAAAATTTGAAGTGTGGAAGTATGATACTTCCATTCTTTATATTATATTTTGCTTTTCAGAATCTTGTGTACTTCATATGAATATCCGAAGTATTTTCTAGTTCTTTGAAAAATGCTACCAATATTTTTAATAGTATTGCTTTGAATCTATATATTGCTTTGGGCAGCATCTTCATTCTGATCATGCTCAACCTTCCATTCCATGAGCAGGGAATGTTTTTCCATGTCTTTGTGTTTTCTGTTTCTTCCAACAATGACATAATCATATTTATATAGATACTTTAGCTCCCTTTTTTCAGTCTGCTCCTAGGTATTGATGTGTACATGCATGTTTGTATGCATGGTGTAATTGTAAATGGGATCACTCTTAATTTCTTCCTCTTTTATCTAATTTTCAGTATTGAGAATGATATTACCCATGAGTTTGTTGTAAGAGGCTTTATTATATTAATTTAGTAGAATTTCATTTGGGATTTTTATATTTGTTTTTATTAGGGAGATCAGTGTATAATTTTCTTTTTTCTGTTGTATTTGTTTGTCTTTGTTAAAGAGTAATGTTGACCTCATAAAAAGTATTTGAAAATATTCCTTCCTTTTCAATTTCTTGGAATAGGTTGAGGAAAACAGACATTAGTTCATCTTTGACAACTTAGTAAAATTCACTTGTGAAGTCATCTGGTCCCAGACTCTTGATTTTGGGGGAGAGTTGTAATGTTTCAATTTCTTTGCTTGTTATTGAGTGTTCAGGTCATTTATTTCTTTTTTCTTTTTTTTTTACTTTGGCTTTTTAAGAAATTTATTTATATATAAATTTCACATCATTGTAATCCCAGGGATTTACCCACCCACCCTCCCCCTATTCTCCCTCTTCCCCCCCACCAGAAGTTGTGTGCTTCAGTTTGGTGCTTAGCTTATTTTGACTTTTCTTCATGGCCTTATTTTTTCCCTTTATTCCATATATTAGTGAAGCCATTTGGTTTCTGTCATTTTCTTTTTGACTTCTCTCTGTTAATATGATTTCTTCTAAGTACATCCATGTTATCATAAAATCACCAAATTTGTCATTTTTAATTGATGAGTAATATTCCATAGTGTGTGTATGTGTGTATATATATATACACATTTTTTTATCCAGTCTTCAGTTTGGGGGCATTTAGGTTGCTTCCAAGTCCTTGCAATTATAAATAGAACTGCAGTAAACATCCAAGCACAGGTGTCTCTTTGTACCCACATTGAGGTCTCTTTTGGTTAGATTACCAAGAAAGCAATTGCTGGGTCAAATGGTAGTTCCATTTTCATTAATTTGAGGGTCCTTCACACAGCTTTCCATAGTGGATAAACCAGTTTATATTCCCACCAGCACTGTAAGAGTGTTCTTTTCTGTCCACATCCTCGCCAGAACTTGTTGTCCATTCTTTGGATGTGAGTCATTCTTACTTATTTCTGGGCATTCATTTCTGTTCCATTGGTCTGATTATCTGTTTTTATACCAGTACCAAGCTGTTTTAATAATTATGGCTTTGTACTATAGTTTTGAAATTTGGAATTGTAATACCTCTGTACTCATTTTTTTCTGGTCAGGAGACTTTTCGATATTCAAGGTCTTTTGTTATTCCATATGAATTTCAGTAATTTTTGTTCTATCTTTAAAAAATGTCATTGGGATTTTTATTGGGATTGTATTAAATCTGTAGATTGTCTTTGGTAGAATGGCCATTTTGATATTAATTCTTCCAATCTATGAACAGGGAATGTCTTTCCATTTACTTATGTCTTCTTCTATCTCTTTAAGCAGCATTCTAAAATTTTTTTTGCATAGTTCTTTTATGTGTTTTGTTAGGTTTATTTTCAGGTATTTAATTTTTTTTTGGTGTGATGGTAAATGAGATGGTTTTTCTGATTTCTTCTTCTTCTATTTGACTTTTTGCATATAGAAAAGCTACCAACTTCTGTGTGTTGATTTTGTATCCACCTACCTTACTGAACAGGTTTAATATTTCAAGCAATTTTTCTGTGAATTTTTTGGGTTATCTATATAGAGAATCATGTCATAAGCTTATAATGATAGCTTCCGTTCCCCTTTTCCTATTTATATCCCTTTTATGTCTTTCTTTTGCTTTATTGCCCTAGCTAGAACTTCCAGTACACTGTTAAAGAATAATGGGGAGAGTGGGCATCCTTGCCTGGTTCCAGATCTTAACCTGAATGATTTTAGCTTTGACCCATTTAGGATGATGTTTGCCATAGGTTTGTCATAGGTGGCTTTTATTATGTTGATGTAAGTTCCTTTAATCTCTAATTTTTCAAGGACTTTTATCATGAATGAATGCTGGACTTTGTCAAATCCTTTCTCTTATTTATTGATATGATCATGTGGTTTTGCTTGTCTCTTTGTTGATGTGGTGTATTATGTTAATTGATTTCCCACTGTTGCACCATCCTTGTGCCCCTGGAATAATTCCAGTTGGTCATGGTGAATAATGCTTTTTTATGCATTGTTGGATTCACCTGTATTTGCCAGGATTTTGTTCTAAATTTTTGCATCTGTGTTCATTAAGGAAATTGGTCTATAGTTTTCTTTCTTGGAGCTGTCCTTATTTGGTGTTGGTATAAGTGTGATATTTGCTTCATAGAATGTGTTTGGCAGTTTTCCTTCTTTCTCAACTTTTTGAAAAGCTTTAGTAGCACAGGCATTATTTCATCTTTGAATGTCTGGTTGAATTCATTTGTAAAGCTATCAGGTCCTGGGCTCTTGTTTTTCTGGTAGAGTTTTGATGACTGCTTCAATTTCACTGCTTGTGATTCATTTATTTAAGATCTCTATCTCTTCTTTGTTTAATTTTGGGGGGTTTTATCTTGCTAAGAATCTGTCCATCTCATCTAGGTTATTGTATTCACTTCCATATAGTTGTTCATAGTAATCTCTTACTATCCTTTGGATTTCTTTTGTGTCTGTTGTAATTTCTCCTCTTTCATTTGTGATTCTGTTTATTTGAATTTTCTCTCTTCTGTCTTTTGTGGCTCTGCAAGGGGCTTATCAATTTTGTTTATTTTTTCAAAGAACCAGCTTTTGGTTTTGTTGATCTTCTGGATAATCTTTTTTTGGCTTCTAGGTTATTTATTTCTTCTTTTATTTTTTATTTCTTGTCTTTCTTCTCTTCTGCTGGGTTTGGGCTTTTTATTGCTCTTTTTCTATTTTTTCAAGTCGATAGATTAGTTTTTTAATTAGTACCTTGGTTTTTATGGGTCTCTATTAGATATGCTTTTGCTTCCTCTTAGATATGCTTTTGCTGCATTACAAACATTTTGGAATGTTGTGTCTTCTTTGTCATTTTCTTCAAAGTCAGTTTTAATTTTCAATTTCTTTAATTTCTTCAATTACCCATTCTTCATTTAGTAGCATGTTGTTCAATCTCCAAGTGTTGGATGTTCTTCTTCCTTTCTTTTCATTGTTGATTTCTAGCTTGATACCCTTATGGTTTGAAAAAAGAGTTGGTATTTTTTTATCTTTGTGTATTCATATTTGCTTTGTGGCCTAGTATATGGTCAATTTTAGAGAATGATTCATGTGCATTTGAGAAGAAGGTGTATTCTTTTCCTTGTGGGTGTAGCATCCTGTAGATATCTATTAGGTCCATTTTGTCTAGGTCTTCTTTTAAGACTTTTGTGTCCTTGTGTAGCTTTTGTTTTTTGAATCTGTCCTTTGTGGAGAGTGTGGTGTTGAAGTCTCCTACTACATATGTATTTTCATCTATATTTGTTTTCAGTTCTCTGAGTAGCTGTTTTATGAATCTTGGTGCACCCTCATTTGGTGAGTATATGTTAGTAATTGTTATGTCTTTTTTGGTTGGTTAACCCTTGAACCATAAGGTAGTGACCTTCTTTATCCTTTGTTACTTTTTTTAAAATTTTGAAATCTGCATTGTCTTCTATAAGAATGGCTACCCCTGCCTTTTGTGGGGGGGGGCATTTGCTTATAGAATTGTTTTTCATCCTTTTAACTTGAATCTATGCTTGTCTTTTGGGATCAGTTGTGTTTCTTGGAGGCAACTGAATGTTGAGTTCTGTCTTTTAATCCATTCTGCAAACTCTGTGTCTTCTGATTGATGAGTTTAGCCCATTGACATTTAGAGTAATTATTGATGTTTGAGGATCTAACAATGTGTTCCTGGTGTTCATTTGTGATTCTGTTTTATTTTTTTCTTTCTTTTTATTATTCATTCTTTTTATTCTTCTGCAGGTTTCGATCTTAGAGCTTCTTGTAGGAGTTCTTGGAGAGGTGGTTTGGTAGTAGCAAATATCTGAGAAGGTTCTAATTTTTCCTTCATAAAGGAAGGACAATTTTGCTGGATAGAGTATTCTTGGTTGACACTTTTTGTCTTGGAGTGTTTTGAAGATGTAGCCCCATTCTCTCCTTGCTTGGAGTGTCTCTTCTTAGAAATCTGAGTTCAGTCTGGTCGGTTTTCCTTTGTAGGTTATCTGTTTCCTCTTTCTTGTTATTCTCATAATTTTTCTTTATCTTTGGCTTTTGAAAATTTTACTATGATGTGTATTGCTCTGTTTCTTCTTCCATTAAAGTAATTTAGTGTCCTTTTTGCTTCCTATATGTCTATTTTCATTTCTTTCTTCAGGTTTGAGAAATTTTCCTCTATTATTTCATTGAAGAACCTTTCCTATTTCTTTCTCTTCACGTTCTGGGATTCCAGTTACTCTTATATTTGTTTTCTTTAGGGTATCTGACAGATCTCTGATTTTTTCTTCTGTCTTCTTACTTTTTCTCTCTTTCTTCATTCTCTCTACTTCTGTATCCTCTAGTATGCTGATTCTTTCTTCTATTTCTTCTAATTTACTTTTCTGGCTCTTCCCTGCAGTTTTGAGCTCTTCTATTGCTCCTCTTATACACTGCATTTCCTGCAGCTTCTTATTTAGGGTTTCAATTTTATTTTTCTGTTCATCAATGATACTGCTCATTTTGCTGCATTTTTCTATATTTTTCTACTTCTTTTAGTTTGTTGAAAGCTTCTACCTTATTGCTTTCCCTTTTTTCCCCCTCTTCCTTCACCTTTTTGTGTGCTTTAGCATGTTGATTCTGAATTGTCTGGCATATAAAGTATTTCTTCCATGTCATCCATATTGGTTTCTGCAGACTGTTTATCCTTTGGTTGGTGAATTATTTTTCTTAGGTCTTGCTTGAGTATCTGTAATCTTTCTCTTTCCTGTGTTTTCCTTTCAGACTTGCTCTGCATATTGAGTGACTACTGCTCTAGTATTAGATGGCATGTTGAAGCCTGTATTATTGTGGTTAACTCTGCCTTTGTGCTTTTGCTGTTGTGATTGTATCTTGTTTCAGTTGACTATTTTGGGGGACAAGTTCCTTTTCAGAGTGGATGTGGTGACTAGAAGTGGGTTCTATTGAATTGTCTGTCTTCTTTTTTGTTGTTTCTCTTCTTTTAGCTTGATGGATCTTAAATATTTTTTAGTGCTGCTGAGTGTGTAGGCTTGTCATATAACCCTTTTTGACTGGGGTGTCTTGACGCTCTTGGGTAGTAATTGTCCTTGTTTTTCAAGTTTGGGCTTTGGCGTATGAACTGGTCACTTCCAAGTTGACTTTCCTTGGACCTGTAAAACTCAGTCCACACCTAGCCTGAATGGCAGAGACCCATTCAGTTACAAAGTTGCAGCCCCACCCTATCTCCCAGGAGCATTACTTTGGCAACTGGGAGTAGACGGTACTGGATGAAACCCTCACCTGAACCCCACCCCCAGCTTCTGGGTGGGTGCTTGTCTCTGCCAAGTTGGATTTCCCTGGGTGAGTAAAACTCAGTCTGCACCTCAGCCTGAGCTCCGCTGGGCTTTGTGGTGCAAGCTGGTTGATTCCAAGTTGACTTTCCTGGGGCCCATAAAACTCAGTTCACACCTAGCCTGAACAGCATAGGCCAATTCCATGTATTTCTTTCCTATTTAGTCTTGTATGGTTGCATAATTCAAAGAAGTTCTCCATATCTTCTAGTTTATTCAATACTTCATTGTGCAAGTATTCATAGTATGTTTTTAATTATTTTCTGAATTTTTGCAGCACCCACTGTGGTCTCCTCTTTCAGTAGAGATATCACTCTTATTTTCTTGGTGAAACTAGTGAGAGGTTTGCCTATTTTGTTCATTTTTTAATGGATCCACCTTTTGGTATCATTGATATTTTTAGCTGTCTTTTTCATTTCTATTTTATTTACTTTGTTATGCTTTTATTATTTTTGCTCTATGGATTTTGAATTCTAAAATGAGGGAAAGGGTTATTTGAGGTTTTTTCTTGTTTCTTGATATGTGCTTGTATTGCTGTGTATTTTCCTCTTAGTAACACTTCTGTTGCATCGCAAATTTTGAAAAGCTGTGTGCTCATTCTTATTATTTTATTTTTAAATTTCACCCTTGATTTCCTCATTATTCCAGTAATCTTTCAATGGTATATTGTTCAGTCTCCAGGTATAAAAAGATACTCCAGCTTTTTTTTTTTTTTTTGATAGCTGATTTCTAGTTTAATAACTCCATGGTCTAAAAAGGTGTCATGTGTGATTTCAATCTTCATGGGTTTATTGACATTTGTTTTATTTTCTACAACATGATCTATTGTGGAGAATATCCCACATGCACTTGTAAAAGTTTTTTATTTTGTTGGGTGCAGTTCCCTGTGTATACCAATGAAATCCATGGTGTTTAGTTTCTCTATTTAATGTTATTATATCTCTTTTATTTTCTATCTAGCTGATCTGCCCATTGGTGAGGGTAGCGTATTGACATCTCCTATCACAAATGTACTTCTTTCTAATGTCTAGTTTCAGAAAATTTGAAAGGATGAGAACAGTATGACAGTTCCAATATTCCACTAAAAAAACATAGAAAAAAAGGGGATACTAAATGTAGAATAAGTTATATATAATAAAACACAATTAATCTAATTTTTAAGGTTGCTATCTGGTGAGGCCCCTTGTTATGGCAACTCTGCCAGAAACCCAAAGGGATTTAGAATACACCAATACCATTCCTGTCCCACTTTCCAGTATACTGCTGTGTCTCCTTTCTACAAAACCTGAAGGTCTAGGAATATACAAAGTGGGTAAGCAGAGAACAATATAACCAGAGTGGAGAATGGATTTGAAATGGTGATTTCTATTCAAGTCTCTGAAGAATATACCAGAAGCTTGAACATAAAAATATCCAGAGGTTCTAATTTAATGAACAAACATATAAAAAATAACTTGTACTATTAGAAATTCCAATCACTATCACATTAGGGATAAAGGAACACTGTGAATCACTATGCAAGGAGTATTTTCCCAAAACCTTGGGGAAATGAACTTTTGTGATGTTTTTGACCTTGAGACAAACTAGTCTGGTGATTTTCTGGGTATAAAAATGCAGATCAGATTCAGAATGCTGAAACTCACAAGCTAGAGATTTTTGTCATCATGTACACACCATAAGGCACTTTTACTATGTGCTATTTTAACATAAAGCCAGGGTCAGTCATAAGATGACAAAAAAAAAGTCAAGTAATTGACTACTCTATCCTGAAAACTCATATTAAATTTTTGAGATAAAGTACAGTTAATTCTAAAAGTGTGTGGAATAGGGTGGAAAGGAAGAAATGATAGATCTTGCTACACATTCTTCTAATTTTTATAATACCCTAACTTTACCTGGTACTTTCTTCTCTATTTACTTTTTGATTATTGCTACTTAAAAAATGTTTCTTAATAGCAATAACAATAAATAATGTCTCTCTTAATATCTCTTTGCAGATGCTTTTAAAGTTTGCTAAATAAATGGAAATCAAAATGTATTCATTTGCTGAGACACTATTTGGTATGAAGCAAACTTGATACAAAACAATATCAGAAACAGTAACACTCAAATTTATCAACATCCTATGAGAGGATAAACAATCTCTTAGTTTAAGGAACTCTTCCTCCAGGGAGCCTTTCATAATCAAAAAGTGCTAATTCTGCACCGACTTGGTTTTCAGATTAAGCAATAATTTTTCTTGTCCATCCCTTATTTGTAAATACCACATTATTAGAAACAGATTCATGGAAGACAAAGAAGTAACTTGCATGTGTTTTACCCATCATAGAAAAATAAATATTTAATGAATAGTGATATAAAATGTACTTGAATCCCTGTGATATAAAACATCATTTCCAATTGCCATTTTTATCTTTAATATCTTTTTTATCTATATTCTATGTAATTCTGGACATAAACACATGCCTGAATTACACAGTCAAGTGAAATTAGTACAATTGACACTACCTCAAGTAGGAGAGAGAAAAAAGACTTCTAAAAAGGCAAATTTTCTATCCCTCTATATTTTAGTTATTTACATGTACTTAAGTGAATGAGGATTTGGAACCATTTTTTTATCTTCAAATTAGAATTTCAATAATATAGATTTGATTTATTTCAAGGAAAAATGGTTTAACTTTTTGGGTGGTCCCAACAAAGAATACTCAATTAGACATCTAGAATCTAAAGGTTAAATAGAAAAATGAATGCTTTTGTGCTATACAGTCACAGATTCTGAGAAGAATAGTCCAAGCATTGGCCTAAACAGATGTTAAATACTGGAATCAGTTTTATAGGAATCCAAAAATAAAATGTATGCAAGTGACTATAATGAAAATTCAGAAAAACAATGTATGTGTGGCTTCAATGAAAACCCAATCCTGCAGAGCTCCTAGACTTGGAAACCAGTAGGATGATACAGCCAGAAATGCAGAGTGTATTTGATCTGGCAGAATCATTTGCCAAACAGAGCACCTGTCTTCCACCTCTTTGAACACCCACATACTTTGGTACAGTTTGCCACATTTGTTGAGAATGGCTCTTGAGGAGAGAAACACGATGAAGAGACAGTGGAGACAAAGTCGTCCTGTACTGCACTAGGCTCAGGTGAGGCCATGGAACTTACCTTTTGGGGGGCAGTAGATTCACTTGCCCATTGGGTGATGCATTGTTTCTCAATAGCCAATGAACAGAAAGAGGATAAAGACAAATCATTATCTTCAATTGCATGTATATATTTACTAATTAAGCACAGTGCCATGAAAACTAGAGAATACTGAGTTTCAAAGATATACAATATCCATTTTTCCCAGAAGGCTGTGCATTATCCCCCTTCTTATGTATTTATGACTTTAAGTGAAAGTAACATCAGCAAGAGTTCTGGACGAACCCATCAGAAAAGTATAGACTGTTTTCCATTTGAACACAGTTTATGTGTGTGAGAGGATTGGATCAACAAGAATTCCAGGAGCAAGTTTGACTTTTAGAATAAAACAGTCAATAAGACAGTCCTCAAGCCCCAGTGGGATGAATAAATAAACATAATGTATTTCCATTCTGTACAATGTAGACTAAACTTCATTTTTTATTTAGTAACTAAGAAGCTAAAAACATTAGATGAGGGATGACATGACAGAGTATTATGGAAGAAGAACTGAGAAACCAGCTGTTACAAACACTATGATATTTTAAAATACCTTATTTCTCCCTATAAGTTTTCTGAGAGTTAGATGAATTTTATCCACTTTAGAAATGGCAAACTGAAGCTTGGTCAGGGATGAAATAGTCAAGCTATTATGGTGGGTTCAGGAATCTTGTTGTCCAGTCTGATTCTAAACTCATGTTTTTCCCATTTCCCCACACTGTCCTCTCACAAACATGTATAGAACCATGACCTTGACCTCAAGAGAGCAGTCTATATTAAAGGAAGAGAAATATATACATATGTCACCATATCATAAGATGGGATTATGTATTCAAAGATAGACAGAATGTGCTAATGTGAGAGAGTTCCTGCTGTAATAATTGTAATAACAATAATAATAGCATTTGTTGAACACTGTACACCAAACCAAACACCATTCTAAGTATTTAATATGCTTTTGTCCACATATCTGTAAGTATAAACTAAGTGTAACCTTAGGTGGATTATTATAAATAAATTATTTTATAGTCAACAACAACCTAGAAGTATCATATTGCATATATCTTTAAACCACTAGAAAGAAGATCGTTGGGAAAATAAATAGTGGTACTCAATACTGAAAGGACATGAAGACATAGAGGATTGTGTATTTGGCTGCCATAAAGTTTCTAAGGCAAATAGAGTACACTCACAGACCCACAAAATAAGTATGAGCAGCTAAGAATTAACATGGTGAAACTATTTACATAAATATTAATGGGAAGCAAATGGAATGTATTTTGATGGAAATAAGAGTTTTGATTAGCTGTTTTAATGCATTTACCAGAGAAGAATGGAAAGATAATTACAGGTAAGGAAACAGACTGAAAATGTAAACAAATAACAGAAGGCAGGGTTGAATATAATAAGATAATTAGTGTAGCTCACCTAACAAAACGCCCAATCCAAATGAGATGTTAAGTGAATATTAATCTGATTTCTGCCTCTCCCTTCACCCCTGTTTAGTGAAGACACTTCATTACAGAAAACACAACTACATCTGTTTGAAACCAAATAGGGTTATTTATTACACTGTGATGTATGTGAAGAGGCATGTGAAGACACCTCTCCAATTCTCAGTCTTTCCTTCTGGGTTTCCCTCTTAGGCAGGTCATCCACCTGCTAAGTGTTTTCCTTGATAACCAGTTTTTTACTCTCCCAGTCCCAAGTGTGACATCCAAAAGAGAACCTCTCTTTTCTTTCTTTTTTAAATTAAATTATTTATATATAAATTTCACATCTTTGTGATCTCCAGGGTTTACCCTCCCATCCTCCCTGACCGTTCCCACCCTCCCTAACTGTTTCCACCCTGTCCCGGCCCCCTGTCCCAGAGTTGTGTATTTTAATTTGGTTGTTAGCTTGTTTTGACTTTTCTTCATGGCTTTAGAAAAAATATGAATTATTCTACACTTTGAACCCATTCACCAAAATTGGTTTATATGCTCACCTACTAATCATTGAAAGGAGTTTCGTGTTTGCTTTAAATTAAATAGGCAGCAATTAGAAGCTTTAAGAAGAGTATTTTTTAAATATGAGTTAATTTTATAAGACTCAATTCAGCTGCAGTGGGCAATGATGGGGAGCAGAGTCTAATACAGAGGCTCTTTAACTATTAGGTAAGTTCAACAGTAGCCTGGACCAGGTAATAGCTGTGGGAGCTGTGAGAAATGGTCAGATACAGAATACATTTTTAGTGTAAGGCCAGGATAACTTTCTGAATGACTGAATATACTATAAAGAGAAGAGATAAATAACTTGAGTAACTTAAAGTGATAGGGGGTGACTCAGCTAGATCAGCAGCCAAGGTTTCTGGTATTAACATAGTTGAAAATTATATGGGGTACCACATTTCCCTGGTGGGTGGGGTGTGAAGGAGAGACCTGAGAGAAGACATGAGAAGTGCAAAAAGGGGTACAAAAAGAGGAGGAGAGCGAGAGGAGAAAGAGGCAAGGATGGTGGGCAGACCAATTGTGGAACCCAAGTGACCAGGCTGTGCAAAAGCCCCCTGGAAGAGTGAGCTGGTGGTGGAAGGAGCCATAGTGGGAGAATGGCCAGCAGAGAAGTAGTTGGTGCGGAGTCAGATGCCAGAATGACAGGTCAGGGGTGACCAGGAGGTGCTGAGGGCAAGCTTGGTGAATCTGGCCAGATGCTGTGGAAGGGGGGCCTGATGAAGAAAAAAGAGTTTGAAGAACCTTGGAGAAGCTGAGCAGCTCAGAATGCTGGAGAGAGAAGAGGCAAAGAGAAGACAGAAAAACTGGACTTTGCTTTCCCTGGTTAATTTTCCTTATTAATAAAACCCTGTTGTTTAAATTACATTTGACTGGAAACTTCTACCCATGGGTAGTAAGAATCTGGGAGGCAGAAGTTACATTTTAAAAGTGTCAGTTTTTTCCTTTGGCTTGTTGGTTGGAGGCTTCTGCCCCATTTGCACATGATATCAAAGGGCATGCTGTTAGTAACTCAGTGAATGTCTACTGAGTGGTATCTACTGGAGAAAGCAAGATGTCTATTAGACATGTGAGTTAAATCTTGAGTAGGTAGTGTATACATGAGTTCACAAGAAAAAATGTGAACTAAAATTTTTTCAGAGAACTGTGAAAAACTAAATATATATATATATTTACATATATATGTGTGTGTGTTTGAGTTCACACAAACATACATGTTTGAGTTCACAGGAAAAATAAATGAGCTAGGAGCCTAATAATATCAATGTAGACAGAAAAAAAGATGAAGATCAAGGATTAAGCCTTGAAGCCCTCCAAAGCTGCTTGGTTAGAATGAAGCTAAAGAAGAATAAACAATGAGAGAAAAAAAGATGTCCTGCTGAAGCCGGGACTCCAATATGGGCAGTATTGAAATTTAGGCATTAACAGCATTAGCTGTGTCTGAACAACAGAAGTAAAGATGGCCTAAATAGGAAAAGGATACTGGAGTAAACAGGATAAGAGTACTTTTATTTGTTGCAAATCCCAGGTGGGGAAGAGAAAATATGTCATCAAGAGGGTGTGTAGAGGGAAATTGGAACTTTTGGTTTTTAGGAAAAAAAAAGAGAGATAAAAAGGCAAGAAGCAGAGACTACAGAGAGTGACTTTTGGGAAGAGGAGAGATGAGAATGGAAGACAAGTAAAGAGTATCCCGAGTGACCAGGCTGCGCAGAAGCCCCCTGGGAAAGTGAGCTGGTGACAAGGAGTCATGGTGGCCGGCAGAAGAGTAGCTGGTATGGAGAGTGTGGCACCGTAGTAAGGTGACATAGTGAGCTGGTACCTGGAGATGGTCAGAGATTTGGAAAGTTGATTTGTGCATCAGCATTTGAAGAAGTTTGAAGCACCTTGGAGAAGTGGAGTAGCTCGGAACACTGGAGAGAGAGGAAGCAAAGAGAAGATGATGGATAAAGACTGGACTTCGCAGAGTGCCTCAGGTTTGGAGGAGCAAAAGGGCACCATCATGGACACATGTCTTTGGGACCTTCGGAACTGAGAATGGTGACTGGGGTAAGATGACTGGCCACTTGTGACTTTAAGGACTTTTTGTTTCCCCTTTTAATATTCCCTTTGTAAACAAACCCTCTTGTTGAACTGCATTTGGGTGGCAACTTCTAGGCGCGGGTGGTACGACCTGAGGGAACCTGGGTGGCAGATGCCACACTTTAAATGTGCCTTGTTGGTTGGAGACTTCTTCCCATTTTGACCCAATTTCACCACGGCCATACCAAGTCAGGCAAGTTTATGTCAATTTGGGCAAATAGAAGATGATTCCTGGAACTTATATTTTATATCCAACATAACTGTTCTGAGACAGGGCATCATATACAAAGACAGACAGGAAGAAAGAGAGATGAACTCTGAGAATCTGAACCTCAAATGCTCTCCTCCTACCACCTCTTTACACTTTAGTGTCCATAGCCACATAATAGATACACTGTTGCAAATGCAAAGCCCATCTGTAGTTCACTAACATTTTAAGGTCATGGGCTCTTCTTTGTATCAAAGACAAAATCAAACTTGAAATTAACCCATTTTCCTTTCACCTGGAAAGAAGTGTAACAAGGATTAGAGGAATTGACAGCATCAAACTAATAAGAGAACAAGAAAGATGTTCTTACACCATTTTACCCCCAATGTTGGCAATCCTAGTGGCGAGATACACAAAATATGTATCAAAATATTTTAAAGTACCATTAGGTCTTTTATAAATCAAGGTTGAAGATTGTTAAGTAAAATTTCCTTTCTTCTGCATTGAGAACTTTATCTCCAAAAGAGTCTGGAAGATTATCTTTAAACCACAAATTTCAGACTCCTTAGGACTCTAAGGAGCTCAGTAACTTAGAGTTCATAGGTCCATCTTTGTCCCAATATGATATGGCATCTAGCATGCTCAAGTATGGACTTTGGGCTGCCCTTAGACTTAAGAAAAACCCTTCTATTCTCTGCCTATATCCACCCACTTCCATACTAGCAAAAAGTTCACAGGACCAAAGAGCTTTTCTGCTTAAAGTCAGGACCCTTTTCTAAACTGGAATTGCCAATCTTACAGCTCTAAGCCTCCCTCCAGGAACTGTCTAAGTCTTCTCTGCAGGACAGCAAAGTATGGCTCTTTGGAGGAATGCAGACAGAATGAGAATAGAATTGTAAGATATCGACATTTGTGGATAATGATAGTAAATAGCATTAAAAAGGAGAAGCTTCAAAGCTAGAAAAATATAGGAAAATCAAGAGCTTTATTGCTCAAAAGCAAACAAACAAAAAACCCCAAACACCATATAATGTGCTGGGGGTAGAGGGTAGAGGGACACTCAAAATCGATGTTTACAGAATCATTGAATCTAGTCAAAATTTCAGAAAAGTCAAAGGAAACTTTGGTGATGAAAGAAACACTGTTTGGCAAAAAGAGAACACTAACATTTTAAACTTTCTACCATACCTCTGATCAGAGGTGGCTGTGAGAATAGCAGCCCACATTGCTGCTGCAGGCTGCTAGTTTCAGAGAGGTCTTCAGAGATATTATTCTCAAAAAATTAAGTTTGTGCATTTTTATCTGTCTGGCATCCCCTTACGATACTGGGACAAGATTTCCTGACTTAGAGCATTCCCAGAACTAGAGCAGCTACTCTAAGCAGTTTTCTTGCAAAGTATTTAAAAGCATTTTTATATGCTGGTCACAGCAACAGGATTAAGGATAAACAGTACAAATCAAAGTGAGGTTGAAAATCATGGGAAGACCTTGGAAGTAGAAATGTGTTAGAATTCAGTGTTTAAAAGTGCAGAAGAAAAAGACATATCTTGTGAGTTGACCACAGATCTGAGGAATACAGCAGTGAAATCAATAAAATCTATCATTTAAATATAAAGTCATCAATAAGCAAACAACAACTCATAACAGCAATAATTAAATTAGGTAGGGGTAACAAAGGAGGAGATTCTTATTTACAAACTTCCAGAACTGTAGTATTAAAATTTTTGTTTTG
This sequence comes from Uropsilus gracilis, assembly GCA_004024945.1. Lineage (NCBI taxonomy): Eukaryota > Metazoa > Chordata > Mammalia > Eulipotyphla > Talpidae > Uropsilus > Uropsilus gracilis. Next base: position 19,736 of record PVHY01014740.1, on the reverse strand, counting down.
TGTTATGGAGATTCCTTAAAATGTGGAGATAGAAATACTATATGATCCAGTAGTATCACTCCAATATATTTATATAAGCAATTGGATAACAATACTTCAAAAAGGTGTATATGACCCTGGATTCATAGCATCACTGTTCAGAGTAATCAAGATATAGAATCAACCCAAATTCTCATCAATAGGTAACCTATAAAGAAGTTATGATATTAAAAGGAGAAACTAAAAAACACTGAAAACCAATAAAAATGAAGGCACGAGCTACCAGAAACTTTGAGATGTAACTAAAGCAGTACTAAGAGAAAAGTGTGTAATAACACAGATCTACAAAAAGAAAAAAGAATGATCTCAAGTAAATACATTGCAAATTAAGGAAGTATAACAAGAGCAAGCAAAACCAAAAATCTGGAGAAAGGATGAAATGATAAAAATTAAAGCTGATATACACAAAACAGAAATCAGAAATAATCCAAAACATCAATGAAACCAAAAGATAGTGTTTTCAAAAAATAGACAATCATACAGATTTACAAAGGGAAAGAGAGAGAATAAGATCTAAATTCTTTAGTAAATACAATTAGGCATGAAGGAGGTGAAATTGCAATAGTATCTCAGAATAAAGGGGATCATAAAGGACTACTATAAACATTTATGTCCATAATTTGTAAAACCTAGAATGAATGGACAAATTCTAGAAAAATGATCTCTTCCAAGACTGAATGTGGAAGAAAAACAAAGCCTCAACAGATTAATTACAAGCAAGGAATTTGAAACAGTAATCCAAAAATATCAAAATATTCCAAAGAAGTTAAGAGTATATGGTGGAGAGAGGAAAGTCTATTCATCAAATGCTATTGGATAAACTGGACAACTATGTGCCAAAAAAAGAAAAAGAAAACTAAAATTCAAACTCCAAAATGTTAGCCAAAGGATGTGTTTCACTAATAAAATCTTCTAAACTTTCAAAGATAAAATAATACATGTTATTCCCAAACTCTTGCAAAAAACCTGAAGAAGAAAGGATGCTTCCAAAGACCCTTTGTAGAGGTCAGCAAAAGCAAATATTCCAAAAAAAGAAAGGTATAGTAAATGACTCAAAATATCAGGTGCAGAATTCCTTAACAAAATCGTAGCAAACCAAGTTCAATAATACATCAAAATGAATCACATACTATGATGAAGTGACCTATCCTAGGAACACAAGGATGATGCAACATGCACAAATTGATCAGTGTAATTTACCATATCAACAAAAGAGAGCATTTTGTAATATTGGCAGCCATTTATGACAAAAACCTTTAAAAAGAAGATAGAAGGAATATGCATCAACATAATAAAGGGCATATATTGCAAACCAACAGGTGATCTTACACTCAATGGTGAAAAACTGAAAGCTTTTCCTCTAAGATCAAATATAGGTCAAGGATGTTCACTCTTACCAGGTAATAGTATTGACCATAGTATCAGAAGCCTTACCTAGAGCATTTAAGCAAGTAAAAGATATGAAAGGAAGTCAAACTGACAAAGAAGCAAAATTACCACTATTTGCAGATAACATGATGATGCCATATCTAGAAAACCTAAGAGATAATGAAAACCTAAGAAACAATTAGAAAATTAATCATTATAGTGAAGTAGCAGGTGACAAAAGTCAATATACAAAAATCAGCTGCATTCCTTTATAAACAGTGAACTGGTAAAAAGAGAAATAACATTAAAAACAATCCTAATTATTACCACATCAAAGAGAATTAAATAGGGGGAAGGAGGTGAAAGAGCTAAAAAAAATTTTAAGAAATTATTAAAAGAAACAGAAGACACAAAGTGGAAATATATTCCTTTCTCATGGATTGGCTGAACAAACATTGTTAAAATGACCCTATTACCCAAAGCAATATATATACTAAATATCATTTCATTTAATTTTCAATGTTATTCATCAAAGAAATAGAACACTTTACTGAAGTTTACACAGAACCCAAAAAAAAACTCCAAATAGCCAAAATAATGCTGATTTTTTTAAAAAAAGAATGGTAGTATCACACTCCCAGACCCCAAATTATACTATAAAGTTATAATAATCAAACAGTAAGTTATTGGAGTAAGGATGGCCATACAAACCAATGGATTAAAATTAAGAGTCCAGATATAAATTCCACTTATATACACAGTTAATCTATGGCAAAGAAGTCAAGAGTATATGGAAAGAGGAACAGATCCATGCTGCCACACTTGGATTGGAGACCTCAGTGAGGTAGCACCCTCTGTTTCAGAGGGTGCAGTAGGGTGCAGACCAGCTGCTCCCCTTCCGTGGTAGCCAGCTCAGCTCAGATGCTCCATCTGGGGGGGGCTTGGGGCTCCCCCCCTGCTGCCCCTAGCCAGTGGGGGGCAAAGGCAGAGAAGACCCCGGGGTAAGCCCCCCTCATGCCTGGAGAACCTGGGAGGGGGGACCACATGGGGTATTAGCCCCATCCACTAGTGGATGTTTGAACATGGGGCAGCCATCTGCAGCCCAGATTGGCCAAGGCATTTGCCCCCAGGCCCCACCCCAAGGGGGGATTGGGAAGGCACATGCATGGACATCTGGGCCCCACCCCCACTCAGGGAGGTACTGGTGTGCGGGGAGGGGGAGAGCAGGGGGGGTTGGAGGGGGTGGGACAGGATGTCTTTTCCATTCCATTCTCCATCTAATCTTCAGGGGGAGCAAGAACATATATAATACAAACCCCCTTCATAAAACAGGTGAGGGACCAGGTAAATATACAGCCCACAAGCCTGAGCTGGACACAGCAGATATACAATTGCGAGAACCAGTGTATGCGAGACAGAAAAAGCAACTATGGAAACACAATATCACAAAATGCATCTGTGCACTGGGTCTGGAAGACCTAAGACCTCATTTTGGAGATTCCTTCTAGGAGAGCAAAAGAGAGGAGAGGAAGAGCAAAGACTGGGGGAACTGACTTCACAGCAAAGCTGCAAGCTGAGGCAGAGGAGATGATCTACAACGGCCATTCACAAATGCCTGTATTCATGGAGAAATTTGTTCACTGACACTGACTGGGGGTGAGACTCCCTAAATCTAATGTCAAAACTATAAGCAAAACAACGGAGAAGGGATTGGATAAGACAGCCTCCAATGAGAAAGCATGGACAGACCACAAATATAGACTGGTTACCCAATGCAAACTTAAGACTGAAAACCTACCATCAAGGTTCACCTGGTTCCAAGAACACAAGTCACTCACCCAATGAAGGAACACTGCCATAGGAAAGAAAGAGATTAATGGACTGCACATGGACTAGCAAACAACAAAGAGAAGGGGATTAGAGTGAATGCAGGGGGGCAACTGAGGGCGAGGGGGGAGATATTCCAAAAACCATTTACTGAGATTGTGATTTAAAGAATAAAAATAAAATTAAATTTAAAAAAAAAGAGGAATAGTGTCTTTATCAAATGCGGTTGGGAAAACTGACCAGCCATATGCAAAAGAAAAAAAAAAGTAAAGAACCAGGCCACTATCTCACATTATGTATGAAAAAAATTAATTCAAAATGGATCCAAGACTTGGATTTAAGACTGAAAACCATAAAAATACACACAAAACCACTTATTGACACTGACTACAGGGATGTCTTTCAGACTAGATTATATCAACAAGGTGAGCAACAACAAAAAGAATAAACTATATTTAAGTAAAGAGCTCAGTACACTTAAAGAAACTGTCAATAAAAAGAAAAGATACCCTGCCAAACAGAAGAAAATATTTCCACATCATTCCTCTGACAAGGGGTTGATTTCCAAGATCTACAAAGGATTCATATAACTCAAGGCAAAGAAAGCATATAACCCAATCAAAAGGTGAGAAAAAAAGTTAAAATATAACTTCTCAAAAGTTATACATAAAAACTACATATATAGAAATAGTGCTCATCATCATTTACAATCAGGAAAATGCAAATAAGTATTACAATAAAATATCATCTCACATCTGTGAAACTAGTCCATATCAAAATGACCAAAAACAACAAAAACCATTAGAGAATGTGGGAAAAATTAGCATACAATGAATAGAAATGTAAATTCTCCCAGATCTTAAAGAAAATGATGTGAAACATTTTCAAAATACTAAAAATAAATCTAGCATATGACCTAGCAAACTCACTCTTAGGTATTTACCCAAATTATGTCCCCCCCAAAAACCCAAAAACTAAAGTTAAGGGAAATATTGACTCCTATATACATTTCAGCACAAGTTTACAATAGCCAAGTTATAGAAATACCTAAAGTCTTATCAACAGATGATTAGGAAGGTGTGGTACACATACAAAATGGAATAATCAGATGGAAAAAGATAAATGAGATATTATTTCACCCATGTGAAATATCTAGAAACTAAACAAATGAACAGACAAATCCAACAAATCTTAGAAATCTGACTGTGGTATTGTGGTTATAGAGGGGGGAGAGGCAGTGTGGTAAAAAGATGTAGAGTGTGTCCAGTGGATAAGGTAAAGACCTAGAGCTGCCTTGGTAGTGAGTGGAGTGTGGTGACATAACATCTGAAGTGTGAGCTTATACCTCTGAATCATGCATGGAATTACATAACCATTACCTCATAAAAATTAACATAATAACTTAAAAATATTGATATGGAATTTACTCAGTGTTAAAAAGTTTCAGATTTGACATTTGATTCATCATGAATGTAAACTTGAGGTTATCAAATAACTCAAATGAAAAACAATTATGGCATAGTTTCATGTATATAACAAATAGAAATAATCAAAGCAAACATACTGGCAAAACACAACTAAAGGAACTGAAAAATTAACATATAACCTGTGAAAATATGGTGGTTACTAGAGGTTATTAGGAAAGGACATCAGTAGTTAGGGTAGGAAGAGTCTATTTGATAATGTGATGGTTACCAAGACTTGAGTGGTATGTGAATGAAAATTAAAACACCGAAATGCCATGCTGGAATCCTGAAAACCTGCACATTTGTAAATGAGTGGTAAATCAGTTAAATATGTTTTTAAAGTTTTCAATAAAAAATCTATACAAAGGCCCAATTCCCCATTCACAATGGGAAGAAAAAAAACTTAGAACTGTCTCTGAGTAACTTCAGCATAGAACTTTACTAGATAAACACATTGTGATTTTAGTAAGAATACTCAACTCTACCTTTCTTTAAAAAAATTGAAATAAATAAAATGGTATCATTAACTACAGGCACATAAGTTTATGGCAGATCTCTGGACTGTATTCATCTCGAATACTGTTATTCCTTACATCCATCTCCTTCAATCCCTGGCAATCAGTGTGCTACTCTGTTAATAAAAGTTGGACTATTCAGTTCCTATATACACAAAATTATGTAGAATATGTTCTTCTATGTATGAGTTATCTCCTTTAGAATATTATCCTCTAGTTTCATCCACTGTGATGCATATGACAGGATCTCCTTTTATCAGGCTGAATAATATTCTATTGTGTGAATATAGACAATATTTTATATATCTAATTTATCATCAGATAAATGAGATAACACTTCATTATCTTTTTCTTTATCCATTCTTAATGTCAGTAGATATACGGGGTTATTTTCATGTCTTGGTCATTGCATATAATGCTCAGTGAAATAATAAAGATTAGGGTGGAGTGACTGAAATACTAGAAAAATAAAACACAGAATCAACAAAATCACAAATGAGTTCTTTGAAAAGACAAAATTGGCAAATTGTTAACTAGACTGACAAGAAAAAGATTCTCCTTTTGAGAAGAATTGAGAGACGGCTCAAATTACTATAATCACAAATAAAAATAGGGACTTTGTTACTGACATTATAGAAACAAAAATTATGAGGGTGCTTTGAACAAATGTATGCCAATGTATTAGATAACTTAGATGAAATAGGCACATTTCTATAAATACACAAACTACCAAATCTGACTCAGCAAGAAATAGAAAACCTGAATAAACTTTTAACAAGAGATTGAATGAAAGAAAAAATAGTGAAGAAAAACAATATCCCAAAAAAACAAAGGGCAAGACTCAATGACCTCCCTGGTGAATTCAAACAATAGCTTAAAGATGAATTAACAGAAAAACTTTCTTAAACTCTTTCAAAAAATGAAAAGGGAAGGAACACTTCTAAACTCATCTTAAGGGGCCAGCATTGACACCAAACTCAGATAAAGACATTGCAAGAAAAAAAAATCTAGGAAAATATCCCTTATGAAGACATGCAAAATTCCCCAGCTAAATGCTAGCAAATCAAATTCAGTAATATAGTCAGATTACTATACACTGTGACCTAGCAGAATATGCCTCAGGAATGTAAGGGTCACTATATGGAAATAAATGGAATACACCACATTCATAAAATGAAGAAAAACCTACATGGCCACTTCAGTTGACACAGAAAAAGACATTTGAATAACAACCAACATTCATTCATGACAAAAGCACTCAAAAATTAGACATAGAAGACAACTTCTGCCACAAGATAAAGACATTTAAGCAACTGAATAAAGATGATAATTGTATGATATTGTGAATGTCCTAAATGTCACTGTGTTGTACTTTCAAGGGGACAATTTTATGTTACAGAAATTTTACTTCATTTAAAAGAAAGGTAAGAAAAGAAGACAAAGCAACCTGAACCATGATGAAAAAGACTAGTGGGTCTTTTGCTCCTGGTTCAGAAATTCTAATGTAAATTCTAATGTATGCACATAAGAACAAAACCAGCAGGAAATTTTATTGAAAATTTATTTTCATTCATTGTGCATGATGTGTTATTCTAAGCACTTTGAGTGCAATTCCAAAGTCTTCTGAGCTATACATTGAAATAGGTTGCTTTCTTATTACAGATAAAGAAAAAAAGGTACAGAGCAGTAAAAACAGCTTGCCCCAAATCAAGTAGTCATAAAGTGGCAGAACCAGGATTTTAGCTAAAACTTTTAACTGCAGATATTATATCAAAATCATCATATTATATATTGAGAGGAGGTGGTGAGATGATAAAGTGTGGAGATGGCATCACTTAAATACTTAAATGTTCTACTAACATATATCATGATCACTATTTTTATAGTGACTGATAACACAATAACGCTAATAAAATATAAATAATGAATAGTCTGAATGGCTTTAAGAGAAGCTTGACTTATATCTACTTGAGATAATAATAGATACATGTACCCAGAGCCTGGTACAAGAGCCTGTGATTTCACCACATTAAGAGGGACCCTCCAGTCACCCCTGAGCTCCGCCACTGTGTACACTTGAAAAAATTAAAATTAGAATGGTAAACTAAGAACATAATGATAGGAAAACCAGTCCATCAAACCTAGGAGCAACACCTTCTAGCTGGGACTGAGCTCCAACCCAGAAACACCAACATCCCACCTTAGAACTGGAAATTTTGGATATTTTCAGAGACCCAGGCATTAAGGCTTGAGGGAGAAGCTGCAGGAACCTGCATCTCTACTCCTGCTCACCAACCACTACAGCCCACATACGCAGCACACAACTCTACAATCTAGTAATACCAACAAGAAATAGTGCACACTGGTATAGCTGCACTAGCACACCAAGGGCAGATCAAATCTAAAACCAAAATATAGGAAGAAGGAAAACCAGAAACAATCAAACTCTCCTGAGACAAAGCCTCAAAAATTAAGTCAACCCAGTGAAACCAACAACACAAACATAGAAGAACACTATAACCTGACAAAGAATTCTGAACTGTCATGATTTAAAAAAAAAAAAACTGGAAAATTTAACTGAGAAAAAAAGAAAAAGATGAAATGGAAAACACAATCAATGAATTAAGAAATGAGAATGAATCCTTTAAAAAATGATGGAAACTAACAGAACAATAAGGAACTAGAGAGTTCAGTGAAAAGGTGGAAACAAAGAAGAGATATAAGAAAGAATTAGCATTCTTGAAGATTCAGAACTAGACAGGAGGAAAAAAAGGAGAGATCCAAAGGAAAAAATAACAAAGACACACTCAGAGAAATATCTGACAACTTGTGAAAAACCAATTATGAGAGTAATAGGCATCTTGGAAGGATAAGAGAAAGACAAAGGAATTAAGAAAGTTTTTAAAGAAATAATCAAAGAAATTTCCCAAATCTGAGGAAAGAAATGAAATAGATATAATAGAAGTTAGAAGAACAACAAAATGCTTTAATGAAAGGAAAACTACAGCAAGACACATAATAGTTAAAATACGTAAAATTCAAGACAAAGAAAAAATAATGAAGTTTGCAACAGGCAAAAAAAAAGAGAGAGAACATATAAAGTAAAACATGTTAGGTTCACCTCAGACTTCTAAAAAGAACACTCAGTACAAGAAGACATTAAAGTGAGGTATACAAAAAACTCCAAGATAAAAAATGCAGGCAAGGATACTTTATCCTGCAAAGCTCTCTTTCATCTATAAAGGAAAAATATGATCCTTCTGAGACAAACAAAACCTCCAAAAATTCACCATAAGTAAACCCCCTCCAATAAATACTACAAGAATTTTAAGATGTAAACCAACAGAAGAATGAACAGAGAGGATGAAACAAGGAAATGAATTGAACCACTGAAAAGAGATGAATACATTGACAAGCACACACAGTCACTTATCAATAACTGTTTTAAATGTCAATGAACTAAACTCAACAATAAAAAGAAACAGAGTAGCAGGACAGATTAAAAAAAAATCCAACTTTCTGCTGTTTGATTTCTGCTGTCTTCAGGAAACACACCTAACTGCTAGAGATAAATACAGTTGAAAGCAAAAGGTTGGAAAACAGTCTTACAAGCAAATGTACCCCTAAAGAAGGCAGGTACAGCTATACTCACATCAGATAAAATAGACTTCAGACTAAAAGAGGTAATAAAAGACAAAGATGGTCAATATAAAATGATCAAGGGGACAGTACACCAGGAAGACATAACATCTATCAATATATATGCACCAAATGAAGGAGCATCAAAATACACAAGACAAATACTAGCATCTCTGAAAAAAGACAGTGAAGAAAATATATATGTAATAGGAGACTTTCAATACCCCACTATCACCAAAGGACAGATCAACAAGACAAAAATTAAACAAAGAGACAGTAACCCTAAACAAATAGCTAGAACAAATGGATGTAATAGATGTGTACAGAACATTGAACCCTGTAAGAAAGGAATAAACATATTTTTCAAGAGCATATGGCTCATTATCTAAGATCAATCATGTACTGGGCCACAAAACCAGCATCAACAAATTCAAAAGGATTGAAACCATACCAGCAATTTTCTTGGACCATAAAGGCATCAAACTAGAAATCAGTCATGAAGAAAAGAAATCTCCTATTTCATGGAGACTAAAACCATACTATTGGAAAAAGAATGGATTAATGAGGAAATAAAAAAGAAATATTTCAAGGTGAATGACAATGAGAACACAACTTTCTAGATCATATGGGATATTGCAAAAGCAGTTAATAAGAGGGGAATATTATGGGAGCTGACTTGGAGATGGGAGTCTTGTGATTCGAAGCTTTCACAAGCTAGCTCTCTGCCCCTCACAGGAGGAATGAATTGGGAGCTGACCTGCACAGCAGGGGACTCTAGAGGCGTAGCTCCCCAGACCCCAGGTGTAGGAGTGCTAAAGTCATGTGCTGCATGATTATTAAAAAGATTTGGGGGCCCTGTTGTCAGATCATTTCATTTTAATTGGGAGAGCAATTCACATCGAGAACTTTTGGTAAAGGAATTACAAAAGTGTTAACAATGCACCTAAAGCAATGAAACTCGATGAACTAGATAAACTTTGCAGTGAAGAGAAAATCATGGTGACCTGTAATCAGTTTAGCTGTCATAATTTCTAAAAAAATAATTGCTTAAAAATGTTTTGTAGTATCTAATAGTAATCTATTTTCCGTTAAGATATTGATTTCTATCTTTCCGTTAAGATATTGACTTCACATGCTCATAAAATGTTAAAGTAATTCTTTTAAACACTATATATGCTAACTAAAATCTCAAATAAATCAACAAATTCACTGCTCACTAAGTGTGTGTGTCTGTTCACCAATCGCCAGCCCTGTGTCTTTCCTGCCCCAACTAAACCCTGGTTCTCCACAGCCTGCGCCCTCGCCTGGCCGGTCCGTAGCAGAATATATAGCAATACAGTTCAGCAGCAAGAAACAAGAAAATACCCAAAGAAACAAACTAATCTCACAACTGAAAGAGTTAAACAACAGAAAAATCCAAAAGTAAGTAGAAGGAGATAATCAAAATCCAAGCAGAAATAAATGCATTAGAACCCCAACCCTTCCCCCACCCAGGTGAGATGCCAAAAGTCACAGGCACCAGCACCAGGCATCTAGGAGGGACCCATCCCTGCACCGCCTATGTTGCAGATCTGGGGAGTCACCCCCTTCGGCCAGGTTTCTGAGGGAACCCACCCGGCCCTTCCTCCACCCAGGTGAGATGCCAGAAGTCACTGGTGCTGGTGCTGCTAATCACTAAACTAAACTACAGATCTACTTTCAAATTGGAAATCATTGCTATCAGCAAGCAACCAACACAAGATCCATGGTTTCTCAATATGTAGAACAAGTTAGAAAGCAAAACACAGTAAGGAGAAAAACTGTAGACATGCAAGCAAGCCCTACAGGAAATAATCCATCACCACAATGGATAAAACAATCTCAAAAAAAAGTAAGGAAAACATTGAAGAAATGATGTGTATCTCAGACACAGATTCCAACATCAACATGTTAAATGCACTCCAACAAATAAGAGAAGAATCAGAAAAAAAGGACAACAGAATGATAGAAGCATTTAATGCACTAAGGGAAGAAGTAGAAACATATAAAAAAGAAAGCATCAATATTTATAACCTAATCAATGAACTGAAAAATGAAAATGAATCCCTAAATCTGAAATTAAAAGAGACAAGGTTCAAGGGTTGCAATAGATGAGCTCAAAAATGCACTGAAAAGCCATGGAAGCAGATTAGATGAAATAGAAGAATGAATCAGCACACTTGAGGATACAGAAATAGAGAGGATAAAGAAAGAAAAAGAGAGAGAGAAACATAGTAAGAGGACTGAAGAAAAGCTCAGAGATATGTCAGATTCCTTAAAGAAAAGAAACATAAGAGTAATAGGAATCCCAGAAGGAGAGGAGTCATGGGAACTGAAAGCCTTTTCAATATAATAATAGAGAACTTCCCAAATCTGAAGAAAGAAATGAAAACAGACATACAGGAAGCCAAAAGGACACCAAACTACTTTAATGAAAGCCACAGCGAGACACATCATCGTAAAACTTCCAAGAACCCAAGAAAAGGAAAAAATCATGAGAATGGCTAGAGAAAAGAAACAGATAACCTACAAAGGAAAACCCATTAGACTGATCTCAGATTTTTCTGAAGAGACACTCCAGGCAAGGAGAGAATGGAGTCACATCTACAAAAAAACTCAAGAAAAAAAGTGCCAGCCAAGAATACTCTACCCTGCAAAGCTATCCTATGAAGGAAAAAATAGAACCTTCTCTGACAAGCAAAATCTCCAGATATTTGCTACCACTAAACCCCCACTCCAAGAATTTTGCAGAAGGCCTCAAGATCAAAACAATAAGAAGAACAACAACAACAACCAAAAAACCAAAATAAACCCCAAAATAACCAGGAAACCATTAGAAAAGCAAACATCAATAATCACCCTAAATGTCAATGGTCCAAACTCAGCAATCAAAAGATGAAGAGTTGCAGACTGGATCAGAAAACAGAACCCAACATTTTACTGCCTCCAACAAACACATCTGATCTCTAAGAATAAGCATAGAATGAAGGTGCAGGGCTGGAAAACCACACTACAAGTAAATGGCCCATACAAGAAAGCAGGGGTTGCCATTCTTATATCAGACAGAGTAGACTTCGAATAAATAAAAGTGACAAAAGATAAAGACTGTCACCACCTAGATGGTTAAAGGGTCAATCAAACAAAAAGACGTAACAATAATCAACATATATGCACCTAATGAGGGAGCACCAAAATTCATAAAACAACTACTAGTAAAACTGAAATCAAATATTGGTGAAAAAACATATGTGGTAGGAGATTTTAGCATGCCACTCTCAACAAAAGACAGATCAACAAAACAGCAACTACACAAAGAAACAAAAGCTTTAAAGGAAGAGGTTGACCAAATGGACCTAATAGACATATACAGGACACTATACACCCAAGGAAAAGAATACACTTTCTTTTCAAATGCACATGGTTCGTTCTCTAAAAGGTGGCATATATTAGGCCACAAGACAAACCTGAACAACACACAAAGACTGAAATAATACCAACCTTTTTCTCTGATCATATGGCATCAAATTAGAAATCAGCAATGAAAAGAAAATAAGGAGAGTAAACACTAAATGTAGACCGAACAACAGGCATCTCAAAGATCACTGTGTAAAAGAGGAAATCAAAGAAGAAATTAAAACCTACATGGAGGCAAACAACAACGACTACACAACATTCCAAAATGTGTGGGATGCAGCAAAAGCAGTATTAAAAGGAAAGTTCACAACAACACAGGCCAAAATAAAAAGAATTGAAACAGCCCAAAGAATTACTCTAATCTCCCAACTTGAGGACTTAGAAAAAGAGCAACAAAAAATCCAAAACCCAGCAGAAGACAAGAAATAAAAAAAAATAAAAGCAGAAATTAATGAAATAGAAATCAAAAAGACCATCGAAAAGATAAACAAAACCAAAAGCTGGTTCTTTGAAAAAATAAAAGTGACAAACCCCTTCAAGGCTTACAAAGAACAGAAGAGAGAAAACTGAAATAAACAGGATCATAAATGAAAAAGGAGATATTATAACAGAACCAGCAGAAATCTAAAAGATAATTACAGACTACTACAAACATCTATACGTGAACAAATACAGCAATCTGGAAGAGATGGACAAATTCCTAGAACAATACGGTCATACAAAATTGAACAGAGAAGAAATAGAAAACTTAAACGGGTCAATCACAAGCAGTGAAATCGAGGCAGTCATCAGAACTCTCCCTAAAAACAAGAGTCCAGGTCCAGATGGTTTCACAAATGAATTCTACCAAACTTTCAGAGGAACTAACAGCAGTACTGTTAAAACTCTTTCAAAAAATTGAGAAAGAAGGAAAGTTACCAAATACCTTCTATGAAGCAAACAGTACACTAATTCCAAAACCAAATAAAGATAGTGCAAAGAAAGGAAACTATAGACCAATCTCCCTAATAAACACAGATGCAAAAAATTCTAAACAAAATCCTGGCAAACCGAATCCAACATTGCATAAAAAGGATCAGCCATCATGACCAAGTGGGATTCATCCCAGCAGCACAGGAATGGTTCAACATCCGAAAATCAATCAACATAATCCATCATCTCAACAAAGAGAAAAATAAAAACATATGATCATATCAATAGATGTGGAAAAAGCATTCGATAAAGTTAAGCATCCTTTCATGATAAAAGCCCTGGGAAAAATTGGTATAAAAGGAACATACCTCAACATAATAAAAGCTGTACATGACAGACCCACAGCAAATATCATCCTTAATGGGAAAAAACTGAACCCATTTCATTTAAGGTCTGGAACCAGTTAAGGATACCCACTCTCTCCACTCCTTTTCAACATAATTCTGGAAGTCCTGTCTAGGGCAATAAGGCAAGAGAAAGACATGAAAGGAATCTGAATAGTGAAAGAAGAAATAAAGCTATCATTATAAGTGGATGATATGATACTCTATGGAGAAAATCCAGAAAAATTGACAGAAAATCTAATTGAAATGATAAACCAATTCAGTAAAGTAGCTGCATACAAAATCAACACATAAAAATCAACAGCATTCATATATGCAAAAAATCAATCAGAAGAAGAAATTAAAAAATACACCCCATTTACCATTGCACCAAAGAAAATCAAATACTTGGGAATAACCCTAATAAAAGAAGTAAAAGTCCTATACAAAGAAAACTATGAAATATTCTTAAAAGAAATAGAAGGTGATGTCAAAAAATGGAAAGACATTCCCTGTTTATGGATTGGAAGAATCAGCATTATCAAAATGGCCATACTACCAAAGGCAATCTACAGATTAAATGCAATTCCAATAAAGATCCCAATGACATATTTTAATGAGATAGAACAAAAATTACAGAAATTCATATGGAACAACAAAAGACCTGGAATAGCCAAAACCCTTCTGACAAACAGAAGAGAGAATGGAGGTATTACTATTCCAGACTTCAAACTGTACTACAAAGCCGTAATACATAAAACAGCATGGTACTGGTACAAAAACAAACAGACCAATGGATCAGAATCAAATACCCAGAAACAAAACCACACATATATGGTCAACTAATCTTTGACAAAGGGGCAAAAAACATACTTTGGAACAAGGATAGCCTCTTCAGTAAATGATGCTGGGGAAACTGGATCAAAACCTCTAAAAAAAATGGACAAAGACACAACACCCTCACACCCAGTACAAAATTAACTCAAAATGGATAAAGGACCTCTAAATGAGACCTGCAACCATAAAATACATAGAAGAAAACCTGGGCAAAACCCTTCATAAATTTCACCTCAGAAATCCATTTTGGGAAACAACTATCGCCAGCAATAGCACAAAAGATTAGGTTAGTTAACAAATGTTAGTGAAGTGGGAAAGCCCTGCGGTAAAAAAACAAAACAAAACAAACAAACAAAAAAACCAAAACACACACACACAAACACACACACATACACATTTACCAAATATCGGAAGAGAATAACAGCCCAAACAGCCCAAAACAGCCCAAAAACTGAATGTCAACTTAACCAATCAACAATTTGCAGAAAAATGGGAGGAGTGATTGAAGGGGGGATACAGAGGGAGGATATGGAGGGAGGAGGAGGGATCAATTAATGCACAATTGTGATGAATCAATAAAATGAATTTTAAAAAATGAAGGAAAACATAAACTACTGAGACTATATCAAACTAAAATGTTTCTGTACAGCAAAAGAAACAATAAAGAAAACAAAAAGAAATGCAACCGACTGGGAGAAAAATTTTTCCCCCAGACAAGTGACGAGGGTCTGATAACAAAGATCCACAAAGAGCTCCTACAGCTCAACAAAAACAAAGCAAAAACCCAGTCAAGAAATGGGGAGAACTAAAAAGACACTTCACCAAAGAGGAGATACAAATGGCTCATAGGCATATGAAAAAATGCTCCATATCACTAATAATCAGGGAAATGAAAATTAAAACCACAATGAGATACCATCTTACACCAGTAAGATGGCCATATAAATAAAACGGACAACAAGTGTTGGCACGGATGTGGAGAAAAAGGAACTCTCTTACACTGCTGGTAGGAGTGCAAACTGGTTCAGTCACTATGGAACACTGAGTGGAAGACCTTCAAATAATTGAAAGTGGACTTGTCATTTGACCCAACAATCCCACCACTGGAAATCTACCTAGAGGATATGAAAACACTAATTCAAAAGGACACCTGTACGCGCATGTTCATTGCAGCTCTGTTTACAATTGCCAAGATATGGAAACAAACCAAATGCCCCCAAACCAACGATTGGCTAAAAAAAATGTGATACATATACATGATTGAATACTACACATCAATTAAGGAGGACAAACACATGTCATTCGCAGCAACATGGATGGAACTAGAAAGACTCATATTAGCAGAAATAAGTCAGAAAGAAAAAGAGAAAAAAAGGATGGTCTCACTTAAATGATTGATATAGGGAAAAATGAACAAACGAATGAGAAAAAATAAAAACAACCAATGGGACTGAACCATGGAGCGAGAGAGGAAGAGGGGGAGTCAGGTGGGGGAGGGAAGTGCACAAAAGATCAGGATGGTAAACAGATGTTAGCGAAGTGGAAAAGTCCCAGGGGTGTACAATAATGCAATAATGTAAAATAAATACAAATACACAGATATATACAAATTTAAAAAATTAAATTAAATTTTAAAAGAAGACAACCATCACAGAGATAGTTAACATTCTCTCTGGATATATCTTCTATCCTACTCCCCATTATACATTCCCAGAAATAATAATTAGTACACTGGATTTGATGTTTGCCATTCCAGTGGTACTTGAAACTCTTAAATCACACATCAGTAAATAATACATTATTTTGCATGGTTATAATTTCATAACTATGGTATTGTAATATGTATAACTATCTATGTAACTTTCTTTCTTCCCACAAAAAAAATTCCAAAAATTATTTTAAAAAAATCTCCTAACTCAGATATTAGAGAACATCCCCATTTGTTGCTTCTATAATTGTATCCAAATTTCATGTTGTCTTAAATTTTAAAACTTGTAATATTCGTCATATCGATATCTTGCTGTATCCTAATTTGCATACTGATATCTTGTATCCTCATTTTCTCTTATTTATAAGTTCTAAGTCTGAAATAAACTGTATAGTTAAAATCAATAATAAATGCAATAGAAACAAAAAAGGAAAATCAAAAGAGCAATAAAACAAAAAGCTGGTTATTTGAAAAGATAAACAAAAATTGATGAACCATGAGCCCTGATCACAAAGAAAAGAAGAAAACAAACCAAAATAAGAAATGAAAAAAAAAAAATAGAATGATAAACGAAAGAGGAGAAATTACAACAGACAAAGTAGAAATACAGAGGATAATTAGATTTTACTATGAGCATTTACATACAAGTAAATTTAGTAACCTAGATGAGATGGACAAATTATAGATGCATACATCCATCCAAAACTGGGTAGAAGACATAGAAAGCCCAAATAAACAAATCTCAATTAGTGAGATTGAAATGGTAATAAAATTGCTCCCAAAAAACAAAAGTTCTGAACCAGATGGATTTACAAATGAGTTCTATCAGACATTCAGAAACGAACTGATGCCTACTATACAAAAACTCTTTAAAATATAAAGAAGGAATATTATGAAATGTATTCTATGAAGCCAACATCAAACTAAAACCAAAACCAAGCAAAGATAACACAAAGAAAACTACAGGCCAATCTCCCTAATGAACACAGATACAAAAATTCTCAACAAAATCCTAGCAAATAGAATTCAAAAATACATTGAAAAGATAATATATCATGATCAAATGGGATTTATCCCAAGGAAACCAGGATGGTTTAATGCCCGAAAATTAACTAACATAATCCAATACATCAACAACAACAACAACAAAAAAAATCATATGATCACATTAATAGATGCTGAGAGATCATTTGACAAAGTTCAGCATCCATTTATAATGAAGGCCCTTGAAATTCTGCAGATAGAAGGAATGTAACTTAACATAGTAAAAGCAATATATGATAAACCCACAGCTAATATCATCTATTGGTGAGAAAGCTGAAAGCCTTCCCTTTGAGATCAGAAATAGACAACGCTGTCCACTCTCACACTGCCTTTCAATATAGTTCTAGAAGTCCTAGCTAGAGCAATTAGGCAAGAAAAGAGCATACAAGGAATCCAAATAAGGAACGAATAAAACTATTACTGTTTGCAGATGATAATATATATATAAAGAGTCCTAAGAATTCTACAAAAAAACAATGAAAATAATAAACCAGTTCGGCAAGGTAGCAGACTACAAAATCAATGAAGAAAAGTCAGTAGTCTTTCAATTTGTAAAAAAATAGGTCTGAGTCCGGGCACGGTGGCTCGTGCCTGTAAGCTTCAGCCTATGAAGCAGCAGGGGCTAGGGATCACGGTTCGAGTCCCGCCTGGGGCCCGTAGTGAGATCTCGTTCCCAAAAAAATAGCTGGGCATGGTGGCACGTGCCTGTAATCCCAGCTACCTGGGAAGCTGAGGCTGGGGATTGCTTGAGTCTGTGATACCCCCGGCAATGAGAGCCTGCAGTCCCACGGGCAAAAAATAGCAAGACCTATTCTCAAAAAAAAAAAAAAGTCTGAAGAAGAGTTAAAGAAAACAACACCATTCACAATTGTACCAATAAAAATTAAATACCTGGGAATAAACTAAGGATGTGAAAGACTTATAAGTCTTTAAAGAACATTATAGAAGATTGTTAAAAGAAATAGAAAACACAAAGGAATGGAAAGAGATCCCCAACTCATGGATTGGAAGAATTAATATTGTCAAAACAGTTGTTCTACAGATTCAATGCAATTCCAATAAAAGTCTCAGGGTCATTTTTCAAAGAAATATAAATATATATCACTAAAATGCATCTGGAACAATTGAAAAAAAAACATGAATAACCAAAGTTCTCCTAAGAGAGAATGAAGGTATTATACTCCCAGACTTTAAATTGTACAATGAAGCCATAAAAATTAAGACAGCATGGGGAGCTTAACAGCACCGACCCCAAAGCCCAGAGGGTGGGCTGAGGCTTGCGCGGGTGAAAGCATCACCTGCAAAGGGAACTCCGACTCTGCTGAGAGGAGCAGCTATCCTACCAGCACCTGGGGGAGGAGTTCACACAAGACAGGTGAGGCTATCCTACTGAGAGCAGCCTGTGGTGTCTCCCGGTTGTCATGGAAACGGCCTAGGAGGCAGGGTAGAGCTGCAATTTGCATCTGAATGGACTCTGGCTATTCAGGTTAGCTCTAGCTTGGACTGAGTTGGTATAGGGGGTCGGCAGAGCTCACCTGGAGCTTAACAGCGCCCAACCCAAAGCCCAAAAGCACCAGCGCCACTACGCGGCACCAGTGCAAACTCAGAAAACAAGGACATTCACTACCAAGAGCACATAGGCAGCGTTAAATACAACTATATAGGTTTCAACATGCCTATTACTAGAGCAGTAGTCACCCAATACGTAGAGCAGATCCGAAAGTAAAACACAGGAAAGAGTAAGAACACAAACACACAAGCAAGCCCTAAGAAAAATAACTCACCACCTAAGGATAAACAATTTGGAAAAACCAACATGGATGACATTGAAGAAATGCTCCATATGTCAGACAAAGAATTCAGAATCAACGTGATAAAAGCACTCAAAGAGGCCAAGGAAGAGGGGGGGGGAAGGGAAAACAAAAGAATAGAAGCTCTCGATGATTTAAGAGAAGTAGTAGAAAAACATAAAAAAGAATGCAGCAAAATGAACAATATCATCAACGAACAGAAAAATGAAATTGAAACCCTAAATAAGAAACTGCAGGAAATGCAAAGCATAAGAGGAACAACAGAACTCAAAAATGCAGGGAAGATTCAGGAAAGCATATTAGAAGAAATAGAAGAAAGAATCAGCACACTAGAGGATACAGAAGTAGGAAGAATGAAGAAAGAGAAAAAGAAAGAAAAGCAGAGTAAGAAAACAGAAGAAAAAATCAGAGATCTCTCAGATACCCTAAGGAAAACAAATATAAGAGTAATTGGAATACCAGAAGGTGAACAGAAAGACATAGGATCTGAAAGGCTCTTCAATGAAATAATGGAGGAAAATTTCCCAAACCTGAAGAAAGAAATGAAATTAGACAGACAAGAAGCAAAAAGGACACCAAACTACTTTAATGAAAGAAGAAACACAGCAAGACACATCATAGTAAAACTTACAAAAGCTAAAGATAAGGAGAAAATTATGAGAATAACAAGAGAGAGGAAACAGATAACATACAAAGGAAAACCGATCAGACTGACTTCAGATTTCTCAGAAGGGACACTCCAAGCAAGGAGAGAA
>PVHY01014739.1:21524-37829 GCA_004024945.1 Uropsilus gracilis | reverse complement strand
GGAGGGAAGGAAGGAGGGAAGGAGGGAAGGAGGGAGGGAAGGAAGGAAGGAAGGAGGGCAGGCGGGCAGGCAGGCAGGCAGGCGAGGAGGATGAAGCTGCCTCTGGGAGATGTGATTCTCCAGGGTTCGCCTGGTGAGGACAAGATGCTGTAGGTGCTGGACCACGTGGTTCCACAAATGGTCCCGCACAATTGATTTCATCTGTGACAAAACATTTTTCTTGTAATGGTTTGATTTTCATCCTGAAAATGCGAATTCTGGGCTCGTAGGTCACATGGAAACAAACAGTAGGTGAATTTGGCTGAAGAGGTATTTGCTGACCTGGGCTGTCAAGTGTGAGAAGGAAGGATGGGCTTGTTATGTTTACAGGTCCATAAGCAGGAGACTTAAAACATCCTCTACACATAGCAGAGGGAGTGTCACTGCTCTATTGGAAGAGAGGGAAGCCTGAAAGCTGCTCTTCAGCCTCTTCCTCTCTCTGTTCCTCCCACTCTGGGACCTCCTTTTCCAGCCTGGGAATGAAACGGAGAAGCCCTGACACATTTTTTCCTCATTGCTCCTTCTCTGAGCTCACTGCACATGAAGGGGGTTCGCTAAGGCCATTACTTTGATGAGGGGGTGGAGAACTGGACAAGCTATGAGTTCTGGGTCAGTTTCTCTAACTCAATGGTTTCAATTTCTTCTTCCTTAAAAATTCAGTCAGAGGTGACGAGATAAGAATGGAATGATGTCTGTGATCTCTTCACTTGGTCTTGAATGTAGGTTGTGAATTGCTCAACATGGGGAAGAGTCTATAGCCATAAATTTGATGAGTATAAAGCATTGAGTGGCTTCACTCAATTAATTCATACTTTTTTCTTCTGCCCTTGTCCTTAGGTTGATTCTAATAAGTGGAAGTCAACTTAGGAAGAATCGTGGGTGTGATCATGAGAATGAATTGATACTGAACTTTCTAGACTCTCTTACTTGCTTCACTAATTGAAAACCTTTGAGTGTTTCTCAATGGGAAGGTCAGATGTTTGAGGTTAGGAATGATGTGTGCTCTCCTTCATTGCCAGCGAGATCTTGGGCACAATAGGTGTTTGTAAGGCAGTATTGGTGTTGATATTAAAAATAATGGTTACCTTCTGCTTGCTTGCTGGTGTTGCTATGCCTATATTAGCCAGTTCCTCTTTTTCCAATACTACACGCTCATTTAATTCGGATTACCTTTGATTTTCTTCAGTCTATTTTATTCCTAAGGTTTTACACAGCCAACTGTGTCTTTTCATTTGGGTCTTGGTTTTCTCAGCATCCCTACATGCTCCCCTAGACATGCTATATAAACAGAATCACCTCTTTTCCTTCCCATTTCCCTGTGAGTAGCCAGCATCCAATGACCCATTACCATCCCACAATGAACTGTGATTGTTCTGTGTGACCAATGACATCTGGTAAAAGCAATACTCTCTCACTTCTAACCTTAGATTATAAATAGAGTATATGGATTTATATTTTATGTTTATATTTTAAATAGATTATATGGATTTCATCTGGGATGTGCTCTCTCTTCGATCTTTTGTAGGGGGGGGGACCAGCTGGCATGTGCTGATGATAATAATAAATTCAGCTGAGAGAATCTGGCAACATCAGTGAGTTAAAAACCTGCCACCAACTACACGTGTAAACTTGGAACAGGATCCTCCCCCAGACGAGCTTTCAGATTAGGCTGTGGTCTTAGCCAACAGTTTCAGATGCTTGACTGCAACTTTAAGAGATTAAGCCAAGGTCATTTAGTCAAGCTATTCCCAGATTCCTGACCTGCAGGATTATGAGATGATATTTGTTTTTCAAGTTTTGGGGTAATGGGGTAATCTGTTAATAGATAACTAACAGACTGATTTATTTATTCTGGTATACTTTTCAGTATCTGATATTTCTTTTCCTTTTTTCTTTTGAGACTAGGTCTCACTTTGTTGCCTAGGGAAATGCAGTCTCACATTGCCGGGGGTATCATGGACTCAAGTGATCCTCAGCCTCAGCCTCCCAGGTAGCTAGGATTACAGGCATGCACCACCACACACAACTATTTTTTAAGACTGGGTCTCTCTATGCTGCCCAGAGCGGTCTTGAATTCCTGGTCGGTCTTGAACCCATGAACTCAAGCAATTCCTAGCCTTGGTCTCACACTTTGTAGGCTGCAATTAAAGGCACACACCATGGTTCCCAGCCTAGTATCTGCTATTTCTTATTGATTGGCTAAGTGAATGGGGAAGATGTAATCATTTATAGATAAAGTACATTGGAGTCACACTTGCCATTAAACTGTTGAGGAGTGTAGAGGCCTATGCCTCTCAAAGTGTGACTCTCAAGGATATGTAATAGAATGAAAACTCTTGGCGTCCGCATAATCCCTACAGGCAGTAACTCTGGGTCTGAAGCTCAGAAAAATTCATTTTTGCAAGTCCTCTATGTTATTTTGATATCTATTAACATTCAAGAATTCCTGGGGTAGCATGATTGGAGCATGAAGGGGGACAAGTTCTACTGACCTCAGACTGAGGGATAAAAAGTGAGGATACCAGGAAAACATCCTGGAGGAGGTGTCTGATGAAACAAGTAGGTCATTCTAAGCCCCTGAGATGAGTGAAATAGCAGTAGGATCATAAAAGCGGAAACTTTTTGTAAAATATTTGTGATGTACCTTTGTGCACCCATGTTGTGGGAAGTCTTTCTGGCAAAGCCGACGTATCTGTAGCACTTTTCTGAGAGAAGGGAGAAGAGAGTTCCAGGCAGAGGAGGACCAGAGACATGGGCCTGCAGGATGGCACAGAGGGACTATTAGCTGCATAGAAAGACAAGGGATGAAGCGGAACACCAAACACCTCCAAGCCGGGCGAAGGATCTGGTGTGTGGACAGCAGGGCCAACATAAAATTTCCTGAATTCAAACATTCGGAGGCCAGATGGTGGGGTGGCATGTGCTACTGAAAGGCAGGGAGGCACCTGTCACAGAAGGCCATCAAGGTGAAGGGAAGGAAAGCTGGCTGTTCTCTTCCCCTCCAGTGACTGCATCCGTCAGGTGTGGAGAGCTTACAGGCTCCTCCAGGCCTTCACAAGAACTGCTGGCTGGCAGGCAGGATCACAAAGGGCGAGTTGTTCTTGGGACAGCAAGAAAAAAACACTCCTTTCCTTGTGCCCAGGAGGCAAATCTTTCTCCTCACACCAAGCAGACCTTTGCCTTCTTTTCTCCCGCCCTGCTTCCCCTCCTCCCACAGGCAAAGAGCCCCATTAAGCATTAAAGTGCCTTTGCCTAAAGCTCACCTGTTGGTTTAGAGTGCTGAAATGAAAAGAAGCTAGCAACAGAACTAGAGCAGGCAGTTAGGGATGGGGAGAGGGAGGGAGAAATCTGGGAAGGGAGGAGCACAAGAAGATGAAGATGAAAGTTTCCTGGTGATAAGGTGGAGGGAGAATGGAGGGAGAACCCTGGAAATGCAATGATATAATATATATTATTATATTACATACATGTACTTAGATATAAATATGTGCATACGTATGTGTCTATATTATTTATATATACATATATTAATGTATAGGTACATATGGAATACATATACATACATATATAAATATGTAAACAACAAAACAATTAGTAAAAATATATAATTCTACTATGACCTCTAGGAAAAAAATTCTTCTAGCAAAGAAACAGGCTTTGTCTTTTTGTGATGTCCCAGGGAGTTTTGAGTGTCTAGAACACAGAGATGTCAAGACCCACTACTGAATGTTCAGGCTAAGATACTGGGGATAGTTAAATACTGGCTTCCCCCAAGGGATTTGTCCTTCCATGCAGATCTACAGACTGTGTCCTGGGGACATCCACCCACCTCCTTGTGATCACAGTTCATTCAGTAAACACATTGCGTGTCAGCAGCAGCTAATCCACATATTTTCTAAACATCATTGAAAGGATGACAGATCACATGATATGATGAATGACCGAATGAATGCTGTGGTAAAAAACCAAAACCAAAACCAAAAAACAACTAGATTTAGGAACCAGATAAAACTGGATTAATATTCTACCTCTGTCACTTAAGCAGGTTACATTGAGCGAGTTAATTTTCCTTTAGAATGTCTATTTCCTTCTCTGTAAAATGGGGCTCTTATTTGACTTGGAAGACTGAAAGGTTTTTATAAATAATAAAGGAAATCAAGCTTATTGATGTATCTCACATATAATGTTTACTGTTTGGTGGGCATATAAAAAATGGTGGGTTCACCAGACTAATGATTTTAGCCTTGGATGCACATTAGAATTATTAGGAAGGTTCAAAGCATGCTGAGTTACACCCCAAGCCAACTAAATCAGTATATGTAGTATATGGAGGGCTGATATGCCAACAATGACAGCTTTCACATGCTTCTCATGGAGATTTGGGTGCCCTAGAAGGTTGAGCTTGGGTCCTACAGGTGATTGGCAATTATGACTGCACAGTAAAATGACATCTGGAATTTCCAAATAATAACAAAGCTTGGAGACTGCCTCTCAGACAATCTGCTTTAACTGTACTGGACTGGGAAGGGGGGGGGTCATAGCATCTAAATAAAAAGAAAAAAAGAAGCAAACCCAAATGCTCTACAGCCATGATGGGGTGTGGGGAACCCCTTCTTACCCATCTATACATTTACTCCACTGGTGTGTGAACAGCAAGATGAACTCGAAGTCCTGTGACTGCACATATTGAAAATTATAACTACTTCACTCATATTTTCCTGTGTAGTCCATTCACATGCATTATAGTCAGTTGTTTACAAAGCTTACCCATATTAGTCATGAGAGGTCCTTGAGAGGAGGGATATGATGTTTGTCGTTCAAGGGTCTGGCACAGTTCCTGCATCATTAAGTATGCATTCTTATTTGTGACAGATCTGAGTTGAGGCACTGTCTTCTCAAAATATCACCTGTGTGACTGTAGTTGCAAACATTGGAGTTTATGCTGGAATTTATTTTCTGAAATGATCAGGAAATTCATTAGAATCAATGAATCATTTCTATAAGGGTACACACATAATTTCCCCCCTAATTTTGTATACTTTTTGACACAGATGACCTATCTATCTATCTATCTATCTATCTATCTATCTATCTATCTATCTATCTATCTATCTATCTATCTATCTATCTATCTATCTATATCTCTCTATCTATCTGTGCATCTATCTATCTGTCCGTCTGTCCATCCATCCATCCATCCATCCATCCATCCATCCATCCATCCATCCATCCATCCATCCATCCATCCATCCATCCATCCATCTATCTATCTGTGCGTCTATCTGTGCATCTATCTATCTGTTCATCCATCTGTCCGTCCGTCCATCCATCCATCTACTTACACATTTGTAAGTCCATTTATACGCATGGGACAACAGTTTACTTGAGATAAATCATTATTTGGAGACTCAAATGTTTGCCATGACCTAGGTTTTTTCTCTGTATTTTCCATTCCTGTAAGTCAAATCATTCTCAGACAATTATTGCTCTCCTCATCATAGCAAGATGAGTTCTGAATAATCAGATCTTACATTCTCTCCGGTTCAAGTTAAATAGAATAAGCTAGAGTCTCCTGGAAATCTAAGCAAAAATTTCCTCCTACTATACTGGTTCTGAATGCATTAAGCGTCCGTCCTGGAATCTATCTCTAGTACCAAGAGAAAAGACTATTGTGATCAACGTGGTTGATGGGTAACCCTGACCTGATGGATCTGGGTAGAGACTAGGTAGGCCATGGATTCTCAGAGAATAATCACAGCATGGTTATCTGAAAATGACAATTAAATGCCTGGCAGCAAAACCCACAGTCACTCTACTCAAATTGTACCAGTCAGTTCACATAAAGAATATTAAAAAATATATTTTTAATCAAAAAGTAAAAGATATTTTTGATATGGATAAATATACTCATCTATAATTTGAATACTAAAATTAAAGGGAATATAAAAAATTGCATCAACATTGTATATTTAAAAATAGTATGTGACTGTGAGATATATTAATGTGGAATAGCATAATGTTTAGATATTACTTCATCATTGATTGCCTTTGAAGGGAGTCAGAGCTGCCCTGTGGTTCTAATTTTCTCCATAGTAAATATGCAAGAGGTAAATTAGTCCATCCATCCACCCACTGATCCATCTACCCACTCATCTACTCTCCATCCATCCATCCAACCATCCATCATTCATCATCCATCCATCTATTCATCCATCCACCCCCTCATCCATATTTCCATCCATTTAACAAGCACTAATGTCCACCCATTTAACAAAAGCCATGTGTTTTGAGTACTCAATTTTCTGAAACAAATAACACAAAACTCTTTCCCCTGAAGGAGTTTTGAGTCTCAAAGGGACAGGCATTTGTGAATTACATATAACAGAGCATGATAAATGCTTTGCTCAAGGGATAAATAAAATGTTGTGAGTACACAGAGCAAGAGGAGGTCTTGGTGAACAGTGCAATGAAGCAATTTGATTCTCAGGAGAAAAGAAACTTCATTCACAAGTAGATGCTGCTCTCTGGAATTTCTAGATATTGTCATAAAACATATTTTACTTTCATAGGAGATTAATAGCTCACTCACTTACTTCTTTTAGCTTTATTTATATATACACTGTGTGGCAACCTATGTGTACTAGAGACAAAAGGTACCTGAAGGAGGTAGTCTTAAAATAGCAAGAAGTCTGTGTCTTAAATACACCTTTGGTCAGATCATGTAATAAATGTGGTTCAGGGGTATTTGGGGATGGATTTGGACCACATATGTACCAATATGTACATTCTGTGTTGATACACCCACACATGATAAGATCTTAGGGGAGAAAGGCTGATTTCTCATATTCTGCTATCAACTCTAGCCCTTTTCTTTACATTTTGATATGTACACAGAAAGGCCTGGAAGATACAGTGATTTCAGCTGCTATCAATCTTTTCAAATCAGTGTAGCTGAGGGAGGTGGTCAGGGATGAGTTTAGAAAGGGAAAAACAGTTTTCTTCCCCTAAATTAATATTTATTTAACACCTCCTAAGTAATGACTATTTGCCTGTATTTGGAGACATCAAGATGAACAAGATAATACTATGTACTTAGGGAGTCTCAGTTCAAAAGGGAAATGACAGTAAACATAGTATAGGATGGTAACTGGCAAGCTAGCAATGACACAGCATCTTTTCATGTTGGGCTGGCCCAATGAAAATAATGGAGTGACCCAGTTGTTTATAGATGCTGGTATTTTTCTTTGCTGAACTTGAGTCTAAGCTGAGATCCTCCAGTTCGTAGCAATATCTTGTATGATCTTAGTATTTGCTGAGCCATATTTTATTTGGGAAAATGCTTTTCTTGAAAATAATCCCCCCAAAATGACACCATGATTGAGTTAGACACAACGGAAGAGTAGTGTATCAGAAACATCAATAAATGATATTAATATTCAGAAGACACCAGATATCAACATAGAAGAATTTCAAGAGATATCTTGGAATCCAATCCTATTTTAATAATTTAAAAAGCCCTTTCTCCCAAGTGGAATAGAAGTTTAAAATCTGTGTGTCTTAGGTGGTAAGTGGAGAGTATTTGTTCTTCACTTCACCAGGGGAGCTTCCATGAGACCACTCAGAGGGCAGGATCTGGGGATGCACAGTGACTTGATGATTGATTCTGTGGTATATACTGGCACGAAGTAGAGAGGACCCCTTATCTGTACAAACAGCCAATTTGTCAGGAACAAATGATGTGTGAGTGTCCTCTGCACCACAAGTGGACACAAGGAAAGAGCTGACCTCAGTTATTTTGCCATCTATAATGGCATAACCTGGCTGTGTGTGTGTGAAGTGGGGTAAGTATAGAAACCTATACCTGGGCTGGGTGAATCCATGTTTTATATAACTGAGGTTGCTATAGGCAGACTCAACTAGGGCCCATTTAGGCATGTGGAAAGCTAAAGTTTGTCTGCTGGGCAGAGTGAGCGCATGGCCATTTTGCAACAGCATCAGCTAAGGAAGGGCTTTATTTCCCTTACCTCTCTCTTCCTCTTTTTCTCTCATCTTAAAGGAGGATCAACATTAACAACTGGCCAGTAGCAAGTAAAAGGGTGAGAAATACTCCTTTCCAAGGCAGCTTACCTGCCTACCACAGGAAAGGTTGGATCACTTGTAAGGGGCATCTTTTCCTTCAAACAAGATAGGGATTTTGAAGAACTCTATTGCTTTGCTTATTTTAATTTCTGCATAGAGATTACGCTTGAGACCTGTAAGAAGGAGCCACTGTGGGGTGACCTGAATTTTCCTTAGTGGCAGGCTTATTCCCACAGAATAGACTGAAGATGGTGATAAGGGACAAAACAATAACAACAAAGCAAAACTCATTCTATGACTCTATCCTATAAGTTCTGTGTGGCTAGTATTCACTGACGCATGTGTCATACACTCCAATAGGACCCGTAGGAGCTCAAGTTGCCCTGGAAACACCCACCGAACGCCTGCGCGCAGTGAACAGTGGGTGGGAATTCATCTGGACTCAATTAACTGAGTGTGGATCTGGGCATCAGAGCAGGTCATGATCCCAAGAGCCGTCTCCTGAGGCAGTGGTCCAGAGGGGGAACTCCCTGGATTACCCAGTTTATCTGAACTCCATTAAAAGTGAGAGCAAGACTTTCTTGCCTGAAGGGCTCTTTCTCTGACAGAGGAGATTCATAATTCATGCCCCTGGCTCTCCTCAGGTCTGTCACACATTGTGTTGGCTGCACATTCTTTATCTTCTTAGGAATAGGAGGTGTGTAGGTAGAGAGCTGGGGCTGCTTCCCCTACAGTAGTGGTTCTCAAAATTTGGGGTTCAATGATGGAAGCAACTCTCTCTTAACATCAAATGCCATTTTAGCAGGTGAGTTGGGGGGGGGAGGAGGACCTCTTGGAAGTCATATTTAGTAATGAAGTACAGGTGATTCTGAGCCAGGGGGATAGGGATTACTTTGAAAATCACTGCTCTGGCATTTGCATTCTGTAGCAAGGGATTAGACCCTTGTCATGCCAGTTCTGACGGCGTTCTAGTGCGCAGGGCATCTGGTTCATGTATTCTGCTGCCCATCTTATGATACTTGCCCATTTCGCCACTCACAACATTCCATGAGCTTGGCCTGCATTCTTCCCATTCTGCAAATAAGGAAAATGAGGCACAAAGCTTTTAGTCCTTGCCCAATGTCATGCAAATACTCAGCAATGATGATTTGACACCTCAGTCGTCAGTCCACACCCAGACTCTTAGCAATGAAGCAACACAGCCTCACTTTTTGCAACCTGTCTGTGGTGCTTTTCAGAAGAAGCATTCCAGACAAGGCTACCTCGCTTTTGAAAGGCCTTTCCCTTCGTACTTTCTGGTGCCTTGAAGGGTGCTATGAGACTATAGCTTCCCAGAAAATCTTCCCAGAAAGAGAAGTGGGGCTAACAACAAGTCTCATATCCAGGCTATGTATGCTCTGTGGGCCAAGTGTTGGAGGGTTTGGGGTGTTTACTCGCCCAAGGAAAGAAAAAGCGACCCTTTCAAAACAGAAAGCTTAGCAATACATCTCAGTGTATCTGGAATCTCATGAGAAGTGAAAGTTGCAGCAATGATTTGTAGGCTGTATAAAGGCTGAAATCCCTTCTCAGGGCAGAGGAAAGCATGTTCAATGATAGCATTGTTATGGTAGCTAATTTTTGTATTGATCAGGGGTCTGCCAAGTTTTTCTTAAAATACTAGACCATAAATATTTTAGGTTTTGTAGACTCCATGGTCTGTTCCAGTCTTTCATATCATGAAAACAACCTTAGCCATGACATAAAGGAATGAATGCGACTGTGTTTCAATAAAACTTAATTTACCAAAACAGATGGTCATAATTTACTGCCCCCAGTAAGGGCATTACAGTTTATGGCACATTTTCCAATCTCTTACCCTGTTGGATCTAAAGGAACAGGATTCCTAGGGAAGTGAAAGGCTCACTCGAAATCATCAGCAAGCTGGTGCCACAACTGTAAACCAGCCCAAGTACACAGCTGAAAGGTTAACCCCCCCCCCCCCAGCACAGTCCCAGCTACCACCAGAGGCAGGGGATTGCAAATACTTTCACAATAATTTCCTTCATATGGTAGCCATTATAATAGATTTGAGATTTTTTTAGAGTCTCTAATATAAACCAGGAAACCTAATTTTTCCTTTGTTAAACATTTACTCTTTACTATAGTAAACCATTGTATAGCAACATCTACTGCTAAGGAAGAATCCAGAATCATATTTTTCATATTAGCCTCTTTAGAACCTAAAACAGGAACTCCAAACTAGGCAGACTGCATGTTCAGAGAGTTCATGCATCATCCAGTTCATGACATAAGGGAGTGGTAGGGACCAGAACAAACTCGAGGGTGCATGATCCACTTCCAAGAGGCAGCTGCTACCCAAATCGATACAAATGTCACCTTGCAGAAGTGCTGGCCCAGAGCTGCCAAATGTTTTTCCAAAAGATGCTGAAATATAGATCTGAATGTGAAATAGTTTGGTTTTAAATATTAGCAACCTCTCTTCCAACTGTAATAAAAGCATGATACAGATTGATGGAGCAGGACACACAGACCAAATCTGAAGTTCTATTCTACTTGGAAATCATCCAGTTTTGAGCTCTGACCTCACACATAGTAGGGGTTTCACAAAGGTCGACCAGACGACTTGTCTTCCATTTTCTAGGGGAGAATACAGGTTTCAGTGATTATAACATGGTTCAATGCACCTTACGTTAAGTGAAATTCAGCAACTGTTGCTCCAGCCTTCTCTCCTCCTCACCTCTCTCTTTCATTAGAAAGCTATTGACAAATGTTTTCTCAATCAATTACTGTAATCAGTCAGCTGCAACATTTACAGGTCAGGAGAACACATCAACAACTGTCAGGAGACCAAACAAGCAACATTCCCATTTGTCAAGTGTGCCGTCTCCTCAATTACATATGCAACTCCATCCACGATCACAGATGCTCACAAATAAATGGCTGTCATCAGCCCCTTAAGAAACCAGCCAGATAAACAAGATCATGATGGAGGAGGACCCTGTTGAAAGCACCATGGTTACCTAGCACTTCAAACAATGCCTCATCCTAGATTAATTCAAGGAGGCATTGGGAATTTACAGGAACTGCCATCGTGCTATCATTGACACAGAAATAATATCCAGTAGAAGAGGCACTGAGTTTTAACAACCCTCCTAAATTTGGAGGTGTCTCAACACCTCCCAGTGTGTGCTCTTTGCCTCTTTATGAACAGTCACAGTGGAGGAGGAGACAGGAGAAGAGAGATCAGTCTTTTCATCTATTTCACATATGAGAAGAGCCTTCAGTCTGTACTCCTTGTTGAGTGACAGAATTTTTGGGGAAACCATATGGTGATTATTAAACATTTATATAATGCCATCTGTATACTACTCAGGACCTTATGAATTATAAATGAGACAAGAACACTTCTCAGGAAGCTGGGGATTTTCTGCAATAACCAAGCAGAGAAAAAAATGGAAGAAAGGCTAAATGAGTAGGACTTGTCAAGTGGGTCTATTGAATGAAAAGCAAAGAGAAGTGCCAGAGCTCAGAGGGGATATCAGAACAGGAGCCAAGCACCTCTGGGTTTGGCAGGGGCTGGGAAGCAAAGCCAGAATGTCAGTGATGAGTGCAATTGTCTCTAAATAGTAGAACGGACCTGTTAGCCATGAACTTAACTTAGGATAAACATATGCTGCATCTCAACCAAGCAGACACACTTTTAGTGTATTTAATGCAATAGTGTCATGTTATGTCTTTGAAAGAATAATGATCATATTAGTAGTAGCAAACATACTAATTAATACCAGTGACCCAAAGACAAAAGAAGTAGCAAATAGATACATCTGCTTTGCTCAGTTCCTTTTTCAAGGAAGGAAAGGAAAAAAGTCATCTATCTGAGAGATTTCCCCACCCAACATGAGGATCTCTAATTTATTACATACATATCTGAGGCTGAATTTTTAGAGCTATATGATTTTTTATTTATAGGGGAATTTAAATATGGCATTTTTCAAAGTGTAAACTTCAGATCTAGCCTATCAGCGAGAGTCATAAATCACAGCTGTTTCATTTCCAAATCATTAGGGAGAGTGAAAGCTTAAAGTATTTAATTTATCCAAACCACATGGGGTAGTTTATCATTGTGCATGATGTACCATTTTTTTTTATTTCAATGCTGACTAGTAAAATTTTGAACAAATCACGCTGAGTTTTGGGGGTGCATGAAGGCAATGCAAATCTTCTAACTCTCCAAGGAGTAGGTAATGTGAGAATCCCTATGAAAAATGCCCAGAAAGGGAAGTTTATACATCACTTACCATATCTCCCTGATGTGACAAGGTAGCTCATATTAGAACCCATTTTGCATGGAATAAGTTGAATGGTTTTAAGAGAGCAAAGTGTGGTGTTTTGATACAAATGGATGATATGAATGAATAAGATAGATACAAAATGAGCGAGTCCCTTCTTGGCCAGAAATGAAATACTTTATCCCAATTACAAGTCACTCCTTATAAAAATGTGAATCCTATGACACCTGCCTTAAGAATTATCTTGAGTTAAGAAGAAAATGACTTGATTATTTGAGGACCAAGTCTTTTTCTTTTGATTCAGAGTTTCATTTAGCCTCAAGCCTGGGACTGGAGTAGTTGGCTTATCTCTTTTAGAAGCTTACTGGTAGGTATTCATTAGGATAACAAAGACTTAATATGCTAACAATGCCAAAATCTGGGATTTGAGCCCAGATTTATTTGGCTCCTCAACCCCCAAGAGGGAGCAACCCCAGAAACACCCAGTGTTTTACCTTTCAAAGAGCAACAGATAGCTCTAGGGAGGTGGGAGTCAGCTGATGGGAATGTAATAGTCTTCTTAGCTTGAAATGGGTTTATCTCTCAAGTGTGACTCTCTACTTACTCATGGTTTCCACGTCTGCACTGAAGCTTTCATTTTTATCTGCTCTCCCACATCCATTGCAACATTATTCACAAGAATCAAGTTATGGAAAAGACTCAAGTGCCCATGACAGATGAGTAGATAAGATGTGGTGTGTGTACACAATGGGATATAATTCAACTTTAGAATAGGAGGAAAGCCTGGATGAACCCGGAGGAGATGATGCTAAGTGAAATAAGCGAGTCACAGAAAGATGACTACCTTGGGATTCTGCTCATGTGAGCTGCAGGCAACTGTCAAATCCACAGAAGCAGAGAACAGAATGATGGCTAATTAGGAAGGAGAATGAAAAAATGGGGACTTTGTTCCAGTGAGCATAAAGTTGCAGTTATGTAAGTTGGAATATTCTAGAGAGCTGAAGTGCCGCATGGTGCCCATGGCTACTAGTAGTTATTGGGACATCGCAATCTCTTAAGAGAGTAGATCTCTTGTGAGATCTACTTACCACAAGAGAGTGGCAACAACAGGGGCAGCCACACATAGGGATAGGATAAATTTGGGAGGAGCTATTCTCTGCTCTCTGAATCATGGTGATGGCATTGATGGTGTGTGTTTGCACACATCCAAACTCATCAAATTGTACGCACTAAATACGCACAGTTTTATTTAAAGATCCATTCATCTGTAAAAATAAGAAACAGTTTTAGAGCTCCTGCAATGAGATTGCCATTATGCTGGGATAGACATTCCATCCTGGTCCTATATGTATTAAAATTCAAATTTGGTGTGAACTGGACTCAAAGTTATTTCCCAGTTTCATTTTATGACTTGAAGTAATACTAAAGTCTTCACATGCAGGACATTATGAAACATTTTTGAGCCTCAGTTTCCTTACCTGCAAAGTGGAGATAATGACACCTTTGCTAAGTTGGGGAGATGAGAGGAGATAGGGTAATGTAAAATGCTAGAACTAGCAAGAGTGCTAATTATTTGACTTAAAGTTAATACCTGAGTAATTTAGCACTTAGCATGACTCTAAAGGATCCATGTTGTTCATTTCACATAATCTCCCCTAGAACATACAGACAGAGGCAATATTATTATATTATCTAGAGGATTAGGCTGAGGCTAATAGAAATGAAGAACTCACTCTAGATGAGGGTCTGTTGAATTCTAACACCAATTCAAGCTTTGTGACTTTGTAGTGCAACCTGAGAAAATGCTGAGAATCTTTCTACCCAACTTCAGGACAGGCTATGAGCTGCTCTTGTGTCTCTATATTTTAACCACAGCTCTGCCCACTTCCCAACAGAGAACCCTAACACCCCCGTGATGGCTCGGGTTAGAATGTATCAAATATTTGCACAAATCTCATTCCAGTCCAGCTTTGTTATTCAATCTTACAAAAGTTTTCGGGATCAGCTTTCTCTCTTGGGGTGTGACATGGCCACCCCTTGGCTTCCCGGAAGGGCCAGTCCGCTTTTGTAGATGAAAGGCCCATGTGAAGTCAGTGTTGTGGAAGGAATGTGGAAGGAATGCATGGTTGGGTTTGTACCAGGATTTCTGCTTTCCATGAGAATTCTATAGAGAACTAAGCTTCCTGACATGGACTCAAAGAGTAAGCAAAAATCAAGATAAGACAGTAAAATATTCAGCAGTAAAACAAAATAAGACAACTAAGTGTTAATCTGAATGAATGAATCAGTGAATAAAAAAAGGAGTTGGTGAGTTCAGTGGACTGAAGTCTTTTCTGATAACTTCATTCATTCACTGGGTCACTTCTAGACTTCATTCTTCAATGCCAGCAAGTCATCCAGTTTGTGGCAGATATTGGGAGTCCCATTTACAAACTAGGAGGATGAAGTTTAGGGAGGTGACAGCCATTTCCAAGCGAGTAAGTGACACAGCCAGGTTCTGTACTGGGTCACGCTATGTCCTCCCAGAAATTCCCATCCATGAAGCCATTTAGGCATCAAACAGAGCACCAGCCACTAGGCTTCCTAAATTGATCTTGAGTTCTGGGGACATTAGCGTCCATGTGTTCAGTGGTACAACTGTGAGGAAAGAACTGAACTGAAAAGCCTCCTGTGGGAGTGTTCACTGACTTCTCTTAGGAGGGCTAGAGAAGAGTGAGCATGTGCAGTTATCAGGCCTGCCAGGGGTTTGGCATCAGGCATTTGCAGTGGGAAGGGTGGCAGGTGGGGGCGGGGGGTGAATATAATAGTACTTCAGTTTTTCAGTGGTTTCCTATGTTTTGAAACAATTTCACAAATACCATCACATTCAAATGTGCCCCTTCCTCTACACAATCCTTCACTGCCCTCATTCA
Organism: Uropsilus gracilis; assembly: GCA_004024945.1. Classification (NCBI taxonomy): domain Eukaryota; kingdom Metazoa; phylum Chordata; class Mammalia; order Eulipotyphla; family Talpidae; genus Uropsilus; species Uropsilus gracilis. Next base: position 22,510 of record PVHY01014739.1, on the reverse strand, counting down.
ACCCTTGTCATCTCCTCCTGGGGATCCTGTCATGGTCCAACCTCCTGCCTCCTTTCTGGGAGTTGAAATTGTTCTCTGGAATAAGAGATCTGGCCATACCACATGAGCCAATGCCACTGCTGGCTTCCCACTATCTCTGGGAGAGTGAGTGTCCAATTTTTCTGTTCATCTAATGTCAACCAAGGTCACTCCTGAGCCTTCCTCCCAGAGTTTCTGCACATATTCTAGCTATTCCTCATCTGCTGAGACATTGGTGATACAGGCACTGGCGATTTCCTTGGCTCTTTTGACATTCCTCCATTCATTCATTGATTCATTCATTTATTCATTCATTCATGTGCTTGACTTTGCTGATGTAGCACTCATCTTTTTCCATAAATCCCACTCATCTTTCTGGGAGCTGCCCCATTATCAGCTAATAGATCCATCCAGCTCCCTTTTCCTGATGTGTCATGCTGCACATTGTCGATAGTACTCACTGTGACAACCTGACAGCTTACAGGTTCTGCCATCTCATCAATGGGACTGGGTTACATGATCATTATAGAGAATTCATGTTAAGAACCCAGAACATGAATTGCTCTAGAAAAAAGAGAAACTACTTTCCTTCAGTTGCTCAGTTTCACTAGCCTCTTTCCAATGATGCCATGTTTTTCTTCCTTCTTCCCTCCATTTCTCCTACCTTTCCCAACCTCTCAGATGCCAGCCATCAACCAGCCCTATGGCTTTGCCTTCAGAGACATCTGTGATTGACTTTCTTTATAGCTCTTCTTCTTGTCACTTCAATCTTATCTGACTTACTTGGCCACCACCTACCTAGTTTCTGTGTCCACCTCTGCTGATTTCAACCTGGTTCCTCTCAAGCAAAGCAACCTCCACTTTCCATCCCCTACCCCTGGCCAAAACTTTTCAAATTGCTCAGAGTAGAAGCTGAAGTTCTTGCAGGGGATAGGAGGGTTTCTTCTTCTTCTTTTTCTTTTTTTTTT